>PVJO010017340.1:0-39459 GCA_004026905.1 Hystrix cristata | reverse complement strand
CAGAAAACTACAACTAGAGGTTCCATTTGACCCGGCTATTCCTCTGCTTGGTATCTTCCCAGAAGAATTAAAATCATCATATCACAGTGATATATGCACAACCATGTTCATAGCAGCACAATTTGTAATAGCTAAGTCTTGGAAACAACCTAAATGCCCAACAACTGATGAATGGCTAAAGAAGATGTGGTTTTTCTACGCAATGGAGTACTACACCGCCATAAAGAAGGATAAACTAGAGTCATTTGTATGTAAATGGATGTTCCTTGAGAACATACTGCTAAGTGAAATAAATCAGACACTTAGTACACATCGAATTGTTTCTCTAAGATGAGAAACTATAAGTGTAAATAAGGACAAAGGGGTAGAATAGATATTATGTTTAAAAAAAGAGAGATAGTATTCAAAAGAGAGGAGAACTAGATAGGGAAAAGGGGGATAAAGAAGAAGGTTAAAAGAAAAATAAGATGAAAGGGGGAAAAATGGAAAAGTGTAACCACACTTGTTGCAAATAGGGAGGGGTGGGTGAGCAGAAGGAAGGGGAGGGGAAGGGGGGAAGAGGGAAGAAAACCAAGATGTATCATGTACAGGTACAAAATAACCATGTTGATTATGATCATTATGTATACAATGTACCAATACATGTTCTTGGTAAAAATAAAAAAAATAAATAAATAAAGTTAGCTTGCATCAACACATTCCAGATCACAGTAAGAGCAACTCATTTCTGCACAGATGTCAATATGTATGGGTGTCGTGTGTTAGTATGTCTCTTTATCATTTTGACCTTTTATTTAAATAAGAGGCTCTCCCTTCCATGTTTTCCTTCCACCTATTCTCCAAGTATTCTTTTGCATGGTTTTGTGTTCTCTAAAACAACTGCCTGAATTTACCCCTTCTGCTCTTCCTCTTCTTCACTTGAAAACTCCTGTTTTCTATATTCCCTTAAGTACCCACTGCCATGATCACTGCCTGGCGGTTCCAGGCAGCTTTAATTAGTCCTACATTCTGTTTGCTACTCAAGCACTTATTACTCTGCTCAAGCACCTTAACTCACTCTGTACATATTCACTGAGAACCTGCCATGTGCCCAGTACAAGCTGGGTGCTACTAGGACAGACACAAAAAAGATAAGAACAGCCCTTTACAGTGATTATCGTTTTTGTTCTTCCTTCTCCCACTAAATTGCCAGCTTCTCAGCATAGAATCTTATCTTTGTATACTTGGTACTAGCAAAGGCCAGGAAGTGTTGCATAAATATATTATTTTTATATATACATTTATATATATATACATTTTATATATCACTTCCTAATGAAGTTCCCATTTGTCTTCCTTTCTTCTACTAACTCAAAATCAAAGTTGCTGAATAAGTGGTCTGCACTCAGTTTGCCTCTCACCACTCACTTATTTCTTTATCCTTTGTGATCCATTCTGGAAATTCCTTCCTCATTGGATAAATGGAGATCATCCTTGTCCATCCACAGTGGAACCAACTCTTCCTGTGGGGGCAGTACTGCAGCTTGAACCCAGGGCCTTCTCACATCCTTTTAATTTTTTTCTTTTGAGACAGGGTCTCACTAAGGTTCCCAGGCTGGCCTCGATCTTGAGATCCTCCTGCTTCAACCTCCCAAATAGCTAGGATTACAGGCATGTCCTGCTACACATGGGCCCTGTCCCCATATTTGAAGTGTTAAAGCTATTCTACTTAAAGCTATCTTTGGCTTTCATCGTACTGTGCTCTTTCAGTAGTTTTCCTCTTTGAGTTGCTCTTTTTCTACTTACTTCATTTGCCATTTTTCCTCCTGAAGCTGGGCCATGCACACTCTAGGCAAGTGCTCTACCACTGAACAACATCCCCAGACCTTTTCATTTTCAAATAGGGTCTTGCTAAGTTGCCCAGGCTGGCCACAAATTGGGGTCTTCCTGCCTCAGCCTCCCAAGTAGCTGGGATTACAGGTCACACCATCATGCCTTGCCACTTGTCTCTTTTTTTATGATTCTCTCAGCCTTTGGTCTCTGCTTTACAACCAACATGGTTTTATTGTCAGGAAGGTCTACCTGCATGATGGAACAATGCCACCATCTGGTCTTGGCTGGTAGATAATTCTGACAGACAACCATGTGGAACACATCTTCTTGTAGTTCTAGCCTAAATGCCAAGGAACACTCTGCCTTGCTCGGTTTATATGTTTGTTCCCTTCATTTAACAAATATACTATTTACTGAGGATCTACTATACACCAGGCACTGGGATACAGCAGTGATCGAGGCATACAAAGTTTCTGCTCTTGGAGAACTTCCTTTGTGTGGGAGAGACAGATAAATAAGTTGGATTGTCTGAGAGTGATGGGTTCTATTTTTCAAAAAAATTTTAAAGGCGGAACAAAGAGCACCAAGAGCTAAAGGCAGAGATGAGGACACTTTCTGAGGAATGGTTAGTGACTCTGAAGCGAAAATCTTCCTGAAGTAGGAGAACAAATTACATGACTATCTATCTGGGAAAGGACCTGTGGGCAGAGGGGATGGCAAGGGCGAAGATTATGAGACAGGGCCAGTAGCCCCCTCCCCAGCAATACACCTACAATTATTAACATTTGCATTTGATGTGAACCCGTTAACCCTTTATTTCCAACAATGAACCAAACAACAATTTTTCTAACAGTGGTATCAAACTGCAAAATCCTTGAAGTCTTTCTAGGCTTGAGGTGTGGCTCAGTGATAAAATATGTGTGTGCGCTGTGCCTGGGCTCAATCTCAAACACTGCCAAAAAATGAAATGTAAATAAATCTTGAGGCCTTACTAACACTGATCCAGTTAGGTAAGACACATGCACGGATCATGCTGAATGTGCACAGAGTGCATAAATTGAGAGTATTTCAAGGCAGCAGCTTCCTTGCTCCCAGAAGAACTAAACCAAAGGTTCAATCCTCGGCACTGCAAAAGAAATTGACTACAACAAAAAATTCCATCTAAAAGACATCTTAAACAAGTTTAAAATACAAGTTATAGACAGAGAGATAGGTAGAAGACAGCTCTTACATGTATAAATGAAAAATACTGGTACCTAGTATCTGCTAAAGACTCCTGCAAACCAATAATATATGTGCTGCCGAAGTGAGCACATGCAAACCAATAATAATAATGAGAATAAACAATTCAACAGGGGTTGGGAATTCAGTTCAAGAGGCAGAGTGCTTGTCTAGCAAGCACAAGGCCCTGAGTTTGATTTCCAGCGCCTCCCCCCAAAAACAACCCAACAGAGACACACATAAATGGTACAGGTAATTTCCAGAAGAAATTCAAATGACCAATGCTATTTATAAAACTCTACATTCTACTAGTCAGGAAATACAAATCAAACTCAAAGAGATTCATCTTACAGATTTAGACTATCAATAACCTAAAAGTCACACTATTTTAAGTGTTGGTAAGAAAAGAAAAAGGAAAATACCACCTATCCTTTTATCCAAAATGTCTACTTCCAGATATTTGAGTTAGAGCATTTTCTTAGTCCATTCATAATTCACGAAATTAATTTAGTGGTCTTGTCTAGTATTATATAAAAATGAAATAGAATAGAATGCAATAGAATAGGAAATAGATATAATAATGATAAGTATTATTTTGTTAAAATTTACTTCATGTATGAACTGGTCTTGATATATAGTGTATTTCTTACCATGATTTGTGATTAAAAAAAAATTCTGGCTGGGCCTGGTGATGCAAGCCTGTAATCCCAGCTACTCAAGAGGCTGAGGGAAAAAAAAAAAAAAAGAGGCTGAGGAAGGAGGGTCCCAAATTCGAAGCCAGGCTAGACGACTTAGCAAGAACCTGTCTCAAAATAAAAAATGAGAAAGTCTGAGAATGTAGCTAAGTGGTAGAGCACCACTGGTGCCATTCCCAATATCACAAACAAACAAACACCTTTGGAAACCCTCCCAATGAGAAACATATATATATTAGCAGAAGGTGACACGTCTGAAGATACTCTCTGCAATATGATGTTTATAATAATGAAACATTCAAACCAGTGCATTTGTTACTGGTATACAAATGGATACACAAATTGAGGGATATTCATGTGATAGAACATTACACAGCAGCTAAAATCAACCAACTTCATCTACACGGATGAATTTTGAAAACAAAGTTGAGGGAGAGAAAACAAAATGTAGAAGAGTAAGTGTAACATGAAACCAATTACAGAACTTTTTTTTTTCTTTTTTTTTGCAGTACTGAGGATTGAATCTAGTGCCTTTACACTGAGCTATATCCCCAGCCCTTTTATTCTTTAGTTTTTATTTTGAGACAAGGTCTAGTTTGCCTCGGCTGGGCTTGAAGTTTCAATTCCCCAGAGGACATGTCATTATGACGAAGAAGCAGTTTTCAAAGGCTTCTACTCACCAAATCTGGAACAATTTGCTCAACAAGGTAAGCAATCATAGTAATGGACTGAATAAAATGGGAATCCAAGCATCTCAACAGATATAAATGAATGAATAATGAAATAGAGAAAAAAGGAAAGATATTTTTTAATGGAATCCCAACTAATTAATGTACAATAAATGACGGATTTAGACAAACTATCATTTGGCAAACAGAATTAATTGATTCAAGTAAAATATATTAGTGGACACTGAAATTAGTGGGATAAAGGGTGATAAATAACAGGATATTTGAATAGCATTATCTATTCACAAAGTACTCATTAACTACAAAGGGAAAAACAGTAACTTTACACTGGAGAAACTGGCAGACATCATCTTAATCCACATGATCAGGGAAGTAGTATGCCCGAGTTAACACACGCCAACCCAGGAGAGGAACACGTCCCAACTTGTGTCCACTGAGGACAGACACTAGCTTGAATCTGGCCACAGTGGGACTATTTACCCCATGGAAATTGACAAATGCTGTCCTACAGGAGCTGGCCAGTTGGTAAATATTTGAGAACAACACTGAATCAGAGGACAACCAGATGAGTTGACTTCATGTGTGTCCTAATAATTAAATACCAGAAAGACAACATCATGTTTGTAGTATTCTTCCCAAAATACATAACTTAAAGGTAATGAGAAAACATATATCAGGAAAAAACTAAATTGAGAAACATTCTACAAAATAAGTAGTCCATGCTGGCAAAAAATCAGAGTTATGAAAGACATTGACAATTAATGCAATATTTCATTTTAGACTAATGAGCTATGACAACTAAATGTCATATGTGATCTTGATTGGCTCCTAGACAAGATTGGGGGGGTTGTGTTACGGCTTGTGTCTAGCTGTCCCCTCAAATCCTCATGCAGTCATAAATGGAGTTTCACAGGTGGCTGGAATAGGGCATATAAATGCAGATTAAGAGTATGATGCTGGGATCGAGGGTGTGGATAATGGAAGCCCCACCCTACATATGCATGGCACCAATCAATAGGTTTGTAGCTGAGATGGACTATAAAGAGACAGAAAGAAGGCAGGCTTGCTGTTTCCTGCTTCCTGCTTTCTGCCTATCTTGCCATGAACTGTTTCTCCTCTATGATGCCTCTCCGCTCTGCTGCCCTGCCTAGGAGCCAGCTGACTATGGACTAAAACCACTACACTCTGTGAACTGAAATAAACCTTCTCTCCTTTAACTCTGGGTGTCAGGTATTTTGTCTCAGGATGAGACAAGTAACTAAGACAGAAGGGTATAAACATTTACGGGGAGGCCGATACGGGAAAATGGCAAGTTCAAGACCAAATCTGGATGAGGTGTAATAAAAAAAATATGGTCAGTGATTACATTTTAAAAAATGTATTACAGTAAAAGACATGTTGCCATTAATACCCCTCAAAATACTCCCTCTCACTTCCAACACACTTAGCCCATTGTTCTTGCCACTTTCTGAAGCACTCTGGAAGTCCTCGTTCATGTCTTTAATTGCACTGTTGTGACTGCCTTCGTGTCCTGAATCAATTCAAAATGTTTACCTTCCAGGTCATTTTGACTTTGGGGAAGAGCCAGAAATGATACAGTGCCAGATCTGGTGGATAAAATAGATGAAGACACACTTTACAGTTTTTAGGAATCTGCCTTTCTATTGGATGGCACCTGGCAACAGCATTCACCATATTTTTTTTTAATCACACCTCATAAAGACAATCAGGAAACAAGACTTCCAGAACTGCTTCAGAAGCCAGGTGTGGCAGCACATGCCTATAATCCCAGCATTTGGGAGGCTGAGGCAGGAGGATCACTGTGAGTTCAAGGCCAGCCTGGAATACTCAGCAAGACCCTGTCTCAAAAAAAAGAACTGCTTCAGAAAGCCACAAGAATGATGGGGTGAAAGTATGTGAAACAAGAAGGTGGGAGGAGGTTCGAGGGGGATTAACAGCAATGTAACTTTTATAGTAATAAATTTTAAAGTTACTGTATTTTTGATCACCCCTGTACATAGCAAGACTGACCCAAAAATAAAATTATCAGGACAACTAACCAAATGTAAATAAAATCTTTTGATGGAATAATAGTGTTATATCGTTCCTGATTTTGATCATTGTACTATCGTTATGTATGAGAATACTCCAAATGCATACAAAAGCATACAGAGATAAAGGGTCATCAGATGGAAGGAAGTAAAAACATTACAAAAGAGAATCTGGATGTCAGTTCTCTACTATTCTGAGTCTGAAAAATACAGAAATTAAACCTTAAACATGAGCAAAAACCTTAAACACGACCCAGTTCTCTGCTGTCATCCTGAGGTATCCGTGACTGAGGTGGACAGAGGTGGTGAGCAAGATTTTCTGGGGTCACAAGGGCCCCCAATGCCACCAGTTCAGAGCAGAAGCCACCTTCGGTTCTCGCCTCCCCGCCGCATGGTCCTTGGATCTGGTACGGGGCAGGAAGCAGAATCTCTCAGCGCTTTCCTGCCCTGCCTCGGGTTGGCCAAGTCCACAATGATTCCACGCTTTTTCCTTAGGATAAGCATGAGGCTTAAAGACCTTCAGGGGCTGAAGGTGTGAAGACTTGTCCCAGGTGTCCCTCTGCTTACACACAGGAACAAATACAAGGTCTCTATATTTCCTGATTAGTAAGATAATTAGTCTTCATCCTCACCTGCTGACAACTGGCGATCTGAAGACATTTTACTCTCTAGTTACTATAGATCACTGTGGTTGCCGTGACTCATTCAAAAGAATCCGTTTAGCTTCTCCCAGTACATTTTGATCATGTGCTTTTCTGTCTTCATTGACTTGTGTCCCTGAGCTGTAGCCTAGGACCTTGACTGTGCACAGATTCTTAAAGTGCAACAAGAATCTTTGCCTTGGAATCCTATTTCCTGACTTTTCCTTCAACTCAAACCCAGCCCAAAGATCCTGCATCCTGTCTCCCTTGGATTTTGGGCCCCAATATCAGATATCAAGACTTACAGTCACAAAGGGATGTTGAGAGCTCCCCTAGGAAGACAGACTTAAGCAGGTACATCCTCTGCCAGACTTCGTGATTGTAACTGTTGTGTTCCACAGCCTAAGGTTGTGGCCAGGTGCTGTCCTCTAGCAGGGATAGTGGAAACCTTAGCCAATACCAGTTGGCCACTCCCTTGGGGCTGTTTCTCAGCTTTGCTATCATCGGTTGGTTGGAAATTTCAGGGAAATGTGTCCGGGCTTTCCAACACCTGTTTTACTACAGCCTCTTTCTCAAAGAGCACCAGAAGACAGAAGGAGGTGGTGGATTTAGTGCTTCAGCGCATTGAAGGTATTGTGCTTCTGCCATTTACTGGGTTATATTTTGTGATGATGATCTCTCTCTGTCTCTCTTTCTCTGTCTCTCTGTCTGTCTGCATTTCTCTCCCCGTCTCTCCCTCTCCCAGGACCTCCAGCATGCTAGACAAGCAATGCTCCACCACTGAGCCATTTCCTCAGCCCCTCTGATAAAACTTTGTTCTCAGGATGAAGCCATTGTATTTGAATTTAGGGGCGAACACAGTAGGTTGTACAGTAGCAGGCTGAGCTGCTGCTAAACCTATGTAACTATAGTTTCTCTTACACGTGTCTTCACTCATCTTATACAAAGAAGAGCATCTCCCACTGCCCAGCCTGCCGTTATTTAGCAAGCACATAGCAGGTGCTTGATAAATAATGTAAGTGACCTTATACTGGTCTGCACATTGTGCAGAATCAGAGGGAGCGTTCTCCCATCACCTATAAACCTGGAGATATCTGTGTCTGTGTTGGCGCTGCCACTGTGAAAGAAGCCGTGTACTTAGTGCTTGAGGAAGCAGTCCTGAGGTTTCCAATGATTTCAAAGGCTATGTAGTGAAAGGATATTGAGTAACAGAATTATGATCTCTGTTCATTTTTACTCTGTATTTATGGTATCAGATTATCAGTTTCTGTAAGTATACATTTTTCTCTAATACTCCCTCTCCTCAAAACGAGAGTATTCTGCCAGATATGGAGGTGCCTACCTGTAATCCCAGCTCTCCAGGGCTAAGGCAGGACAGTTGTAAATTTGAGGCCATCCTGGACTACGTAGTGAGGCCCAAGGGAGGATAAACTCTGTAGTGAAGTGAAGACAACTGTTTATTTCAGTTGAGCACATAGGCACGCCAAGCCCATGAAGACAGAAGAGCATGTAACCAGCAGTACATTGGGAGAGGGTAGATGGATTCTTCTGAATTATTCATGGTGATCATGTTGATCTTCCAGTGTCACTAGAGAGAAAAATGTCTTCGAATAGCCAGTGGTCAGCACATGAAGATGAAGGCCAATTATCCCGACTGATCCGGAAATCTAGGGACTCCCCTTTTGTTCCTGTAGGTAAGTATGAGCCTCGACTGAATACTGGAGAAGTGTAATGACACAATAATGCCTGACCCTACATCTTTAAGGATTGAAGTGTTCTATATAGTTGAATTTTTCAGATAACTGAAGCTAACCTCCTCAGTATTAATATGAGTTGGGCTTTCAGAGTAGTTTCTAATAGATGATGTGTCCTCCCAGATGTTACTTATCATTTGTTAATGCATCAAATTTTATTCTATTTTATCCATTTCATTAGACATCTACCTAAAATTTTTAGTTGCCAGTCAATCAAATGGAATTGATTGAATGGACTTAAATTTTTCTGTCCTGACTCAGTATTAGCAACAGTAGCATCAGTTTATTATCAGGACTATTAAGGATTGTTGAAATGTATGTCTCTTTGTCCTGTAAGTAACAATGACCTTTAAGGTCTTATATCTGCTGTTTATAGGTTTTTCTGTTTCTTGCATTACTATTGGGTACCATTAAAAACTTCTGTTCTGATGTTCTGTGGCACCAGAAGTGAGATGCCCAGAACAGAAAGACCTGTGAGTCGACTCAGAGTAAAGCTCTGATGTGAAGCCTGCGCTTCCCTCTACACTGGAGAGCTTGAACTCTAGCTGTTCACCGGCCCTGACTGCTAAGTAAATTCTGAATTAAAGAATTGGCATTATGATTAGACCTGGAATTCTTTCTCCTCCCCTCACACATATTTAGTATATGTTTACATTTTTTTTTACCATGTACTATATGTAGGTGGATTTTTTAAAAATCTAGCTGAACTGGGGATGTAGCTCAGTGTTTGAGTCCCTGGGTTTGATCTCAGGATTGGAAAAAAATTTAAATCTGAGCTTTCTCTTGTTCCTCTGGTTGCTTAAGATGCCCTAAGCATTATTATTGTATACTGAAGCCATGCCTCTTGCCTTGTGTTCATTTCAGCTAGAAACTGAAATAATTTACCTAGATCTGACTACCTAAGTGTGAGTATATCAGTTCCATAAAATCTTCACAGTAACCATGAGTCATATGTGCCTATTGTCATCATAACTCTAGAAATTTTGTGTATCATTTTTCACATATCAAAAAGAACCAATTTTGCTTTACAATAATATTCTGCTTAGAAGTTTCACTTAATTTGATTAAGACTTAAAAGAGCACCCATAAGAAATGGAAGCAAATAATTTAACAATGATTTATCCTCCTCAGCATTTTTAACAAGGAAAACAATATAAGAACTTGATTGCTATTTGAACAGATCCTTGTAATGAACAGAAATTAATCACTATGCCTGTTGTACATTAAATTATTTTTCCAAGAACATTTGGGTTGATTAAAGTAAAAAGATGAAAGTGTTTCTAGCAAAATTCAATTATATACATACTACAGAGACATAATATGAAAACCAGTACGTGTTCTGACTTTAATCTCCAAAAGAAACAAACCAATTTAATTAAGAACAGAACCTTGATTTGATTAAGGAAAGAGGGCCAAGTTTTTGCTAGAAAACAAATAGTGATAAAATTTGGATATATATCATTAAATCTTTTAGCTGTTGTTATTTTAACAGTACCTCCAGGATATTCTGTGACAAGATGGAGTTGCATGTACGGATAACTTATAAAACTTTTATTGATTATCTTAAACCATTTTCATCATTATAAATATGATCTGTTGGGCTGGGGGTACATGCAAGGGTAGAGTGTTTGCCTAGCATGCTTGAGGCCCTGGATTCAATCCCTAGCACTGCAAAATAAATTTAAAATAATAAGTAAACACATAAAATCTATTTGCATCATTCAGAATTGTCTTACAATCACTGTTAAGGTCTTTATATACATTATAGTTATATACTTATTATTTGTGTATGGTTTATTTGTTTTTCTTCTTTTAACATTTCATATGTAGATTTATGTGTATTAATACTGGCTAGTCTTACAATTAAAAAATATTTATACAGGTTTTCTTGTGTTTTGGCCATTATAATTGTTTAGTTTTTTCCTCAGAGACAGTATAGCCCTGAATACATTTTGTATCATTTTCTTTTCTTTTGCTTATTTCCTTGCAGTGTATTCCCAAAAGTAGAATTTCTGGGTACATGACTGTAATCCTATCTATCTGGGAAACTAAGTCAGGAGGACTGAGAGTTCAAAATCAGTCTGGGCAGTTTAGTGAGACTCTGTTAAAAAAAAGGGGGGGTTGGAGGAGGAAGAGAGGAAAGAAGGAAGAGAAGAAGGAAGGGAAAAAGGAAGAAAAAGGAAAGGAAGAAGGAAGGAAGGATTGATTTTCAGATCAGGAAGCATCGTCATTTATTATATGTGTCTAGGGTTCTTTCCAGAAAGATTTGATCAAACTTATGAAGCTTTGATATTATTCCAGTTTCCCCATACACTTATCATTATCATTATATTATTTTGTTTTCTGATGTTTTTGTTTGTAGGGCATCAGTCATTTGCATTTTAATTGTATTTACTCCAATCAGCCTATAAAATACACATTTAAATGGAGTTGTGGGGAGTTTTTTTGTTGTTGTTGTTTTGGTTTGTTGGTTTGTTTGAGACAGGGTCTCTATCTGTGGTCCAGGTTGGCCTTGAACTCACTATGTAACTCAGTGGGAAGAGCACCTGTGGGTTTGATCTCAAGTATCATAAAAAAAGAAACAAAAACATGGCTGAGATTCTATCTTACTCCAGTCAGAATGGCTGTCATAAAGAACACAGAAAGCAACAAATGCTAGCAAAGATGTGGGGGAAAAGGAATCCTACATTTATGGTGGGAATATAGACTAGTACAACCACTGTGGAAATCAGTATGGACATTCCTCAAAAAGCTAAAAATAGAAATTCCATTTGACCCAGGTATATATCTCCTGGGTATATTCCCCCCAAAATTAAAGACGTCATACTATAGTGACAAATGCATGCTCATATTTATAGCAGCCCAATTCACAAAAGCTAAGCTCTGGAAACAGCCTGATGCCCATCAACAGATGAATGGATAAAGAAAATGTGGTGTTTATACACAATGAAATATTATTTAGCCAAAAGAATAATAAAATCATGTCATTTGCAGGAAAATTATTGGAACTTGGGATCATAATATTAAGTGAAATACGTCAGACACATAAAGTTAAATATCACATGGTTTCTCTTACATGAGAACTCTAGAATATAAATAAATATATTAATAAAAAAGGAGAGATGGTAGGAAACAAGAAGGCAGACTTTTTGGAAATAGGGAAGGGGATTAGAGGGTGGGAAGAGGGAGTAAAGGGATTGAAAAGGGTCATGATATGTTAATGTACAGGTTCCAGTTCCCCAAAACAAACATAATTATGTATTGCAAACACACACTAATAAAAATAGTAGTAACATTAAAATGCTGCAAGATTCATAAATGGATTAATATGAGATATATAATATATTAGGACAAAGATGCAAAAGAAGCTACAGGAGGGTTTTATAGGTACTAGTTATATTTTTTGGTTCTGGGGATTGAACTCAGGACCTTATGCTTGAGAGGCAAGCACTCTAACCACTGAGCTAAATCCCCAACCCCTGGAGGGCTTTATGAAAATCTTTGTAAGTGGTGTTTTGAATCAAGAGCACCCTGGCCTGGCCATGATGCATCAGATCTTGCCTAAACAACAGAAGACAAAATGAGGATAATTCTACCTTGAAGCGTATCTAGAAAAGGATATTCAGAAAATAAAAGAAAGAAAAGGGGGCAAATAACTAATCATGTAGTTAAAATCTGTGGGTGCCACTGTCCCCAAGGTATTTTTATGACATTGATTAAACCTAAAACATATAGTTTAAGAATGATTTGCAGAATGATTGCAGAGCTGAATTGTAGAACATGGTAGGACACTGAGTTTAACCCCCAGTAGTTAAAAAAAAATTCACCCACAGATGTATTACTTTAAAAAATGTCTATTGCAATAATGCAATAAAATAAATTAAAATATTGACTAATATTACATTCAGTCTGTGTGAATAAGGCACAGAGAATTTTGTGTTGAGACTTGGATCTCATCTCCAAGATATCTCATTATATATATGCAAATATTCCAAAACCTGAAAAACTATGGAATCCACAACACTTCTGGTCTTAAGTACTTTGGATACAGGATACTCAACCTGCATCTTGCCTGCTTATCTTCAAAATACTCATCCCTCTGACAGTCTTTCATTTAACTCTCTAAGCTCTTGAGAATTCTTGCCTGCTGATTATCTAACTTATGCTTTTCAAATTCACAGGTATAGCAGGCTTTGTGACTGTGGTGTCCTATGGCCTTTACAAGTTAAAGTACAAGAGAGATCAGAAAATGTCCATTCATCTTCTTCACATGAGAGTTGCTGCCCAAGGATTTGTTGTAGGAGCCATGACTCTAGGTAAACCGTTTCATGTGAATCTTTGAGAGTAGTTTTATTTATTCTGTTCATCTATAGAAGATGAATATTGTGTTAAGATGATATAATGGGGGAAGGGTAAGAAAAACTGATGTTCACTTGGCTGATGTTGCGACCCAGTTATGGACTGAATTTCTTAGCATTTTAAGCTAACAAAACCTTATAAAAACTAACAAAGCCCCCAGCAGAGAACTTGAGGGATATGTTGGTATCAATACTGAAAGAAGTCGTAAATGGTTCCTACCCTATATAGCTCTGTAACTCTATATGAGTAGTGGTCATATTTCCCAGCCTGCTGAACAGCAGATATAGTTATTAAAGTAGCTTAACTGGGGAGAAGGACATTTTCAGAGCCCATAAATCTCAATAGCCTTGTTTACCTTTTATCCCAAGTTTGAACAATGGGCAAATCTGTGTTTGTTTTGCAGTACTAGGGATTAGACCCAGGGCCTTTGCACTGAGTTACATCCCCAGCCCTTTTCAATTTTCATTTTAAGACAGGGTCTCACTAAGTTTCTAAGTTGCCCAGGCTGGGCTTGAACTCGCAATCCTTCTGGCTCAGCCTCTCAGAGTGCTGGGATTACAGGGATGCGCCACCATGCCTAGCTCCTTTTTAAAAATCTTGTTTTAAAAATGAATCTATAAAACAAGTAACATCTCCACAGACAGATCCAAAGAACAGGAGTAAAATCATTGTGGTTAATTAGGGTTATACCAAGGCTAAATCTATTAGCTATTCAATTAGATAAACCCCAAAAGATATCTATTTTGGGACCTAAATTCTCTAAATTTTAAAATCTACATTAATGAGAACATATCACAGCGTTATTAGCCTCCCTTCATGCTGTGCAGAGTGCGTGTGAGAATTCAGGGTATGGAATGATGGGGCTTGTATGCTGCGGTTATAAGATAATTACGGATCTTACTCCTAAGACACGTAACACGTGTGACACGTGTGTCTTGAACCAAATACAACAAGCAGCCTTACTCCAAAGTTAGTTCTCATTCTGATCATTCAGCAAACATTGAATAAACACCTCCTATGTGCCAGGCACTATGTGCTGGTCCAGAGAAATAAAGATAAGAGTCAGTCTCACAAGTCAGTCTCTACCCTCGAGTATTTTAGTTTCCTTAGTCAGAGAGAACCGGAAGAGCATGTGAAGTCACTGAAACTGTTGCAGAGGTAGCGTGATTGCTCTGGAAGCACAAGGACAGCACAGACCAGGGTGTTCACTAGGCCTGGGAGGTCAGGGGAGGCGCCCCAGCGTGTTAGCTGCGGGATGAACCAAGAGTATGGAGGAATTATTAACTAGGCAGAGAAGGTCGGGATTCTAGGAAAGAAAAAAGCGAAGGCACAGAAGTATGGCGTGTTAGTGGAACTCTCCACAGCTTGTTAGGGCGGGTGAATCAGTCAGTGTTTGACGAGAGAAACAGAAGTACTAGTACTAATATTTAGAAAAGAATTTAAAATAGGTCTTTGGACTTAGGTATTATGAGGCTCCTGCTTATGACTCTAAAATGAGGGCAGGACAAAC
Source organism: Hystrix cristata (assembly GCA_004026905.1). Taxonomy (NCBI): domain Eukaryota; kingdom Metazoa; phylum Chordata; class Mammalia; order Rodentia; family Hystricidae; genus Hystrix; species Hystrix cristata. Next base: position 24,727 of record PVJO010017340.1, on the reverse strand, counting down.
GAGTAGGAAGGAAAGATGAATGTAAAGAGGGAGAAGCAAGGAAAGTCAAGAACCAGCAAGGGCGAGTTGGAACACACAAGACAGACTGGAGCTCTGCACTGCCACTCCCAGCCTGGTGGGGTTCATTTTCAAGAGAATTAAGTCATTTGTTGGTTGCACATGATAATGGGTGATACCACAAACTTCATTCTCCTCTACCATTTTACCCGGTAAAATGATTCACTTTAAATATTGAATTCAATTAAAATTAAAATTTAAAATTTAATTCAATTAAATATTGGATAGCTTATACAACAATCATTTCTATAAATAATTCTGTAACTGTGTTTAGGCGAACCTTTCATTGATGAAGGTTACAACAGTAACTGTTACTTGAACTACAACAAAGGTTCTGAAGACAATGAATTCTCACCCAAATAACTGTAAATAAATTTCATATGGAACCTGACATCACCCTGAAGGAATTTAAAGTTCACAATGTAGCACAAGTTTACCAAGATGGCTTCAGAGTAAACTAACTTTACATAGTACATTTTGGGGTGGGTTTTTTTTTTTGTTGTTGTTTTAAGACAAGATTTTGCTATGTAGTTCAGGCTGGCCTTGGACTCACTAGATAGCCCAGGTGGGCCTTGAACTCATGGCGATCCTCCTGCCTCAGCCTCCTGAGTTCTGGGATTACTGAATAAAGACATATTTATTCAGTCATGATCAGACTATTACATCTAGAAATCAATGGCATAGGTGAAAAAAATTTTACATTTAAAACCTTTTGTTGGGAAACCTTACACTTTCCAGGCAACAAAAATAACCTGTTACACATTTAGTCATAAATACGATCCATACATGTGAGCATTGTCTCAAACGTGTCTTTTTGTAGCAGCAAGGCCCGGCCACAACTGTGCCGGCTGAGTTCACAAATGTGTTATAATCTGTAGTTTTCCTGGCTCTTCTGTGGTCCGCTTTCCTGCTAAGCTTTGTTTCCTGGCTCCTCAGACTCCCATCTTTCCTTAAAAGCTCAGAGGTCTGGTGCTAAGTGCCTGCTGGTGTTCAGCCCTCCAAGAGACTGACCGCAGTGGGACAAGAGGCCTTCACAGAGCTTCCTCAGCAGCGCCTGCAGGCAGAGAAGGCCTCCTGTGCTTTTAAAACCATCTCCCCACTTCTGAATTTATTGATGAGAGTGACATACAGAAAAAGATGGTGTCCATTGTGGAGCTAAACATGAACCTGGCCCTGGAGTCAGAGAAGTTGAAGAAGAAAATTCAGCAGGAGACTTAGTGGCTCTTGATTGCTGCCCATCCCCACCAGATGGGCTAAGTGGTAAACAAAAGTGTGCTGCAACAGTGCCTTCCAAGCATGAAAAGAATTTTGGAAAATGTAGTTATATTTTGGCTCAGCTGACACAATACACACCCACCACTGTCCAGCCTTTGTCCACTTGGCACCTCTTTTAATCACACTTAACTTCCAAACTAACTACAGCAAAATCAGCCATCCCTTATGTAATTAAAAATGCAAATTCTCTCCTAAAAGATGATACAAGGTCCTTTTATCCATCTTTGGGTGAGGCTGATTCCTACTGAGCCGAATGACATCTACTTGGCTTTATTATAACAGCCCTTACTCCACAGATCAGGGGTCCAGAATGCGAATTTTAACCAGCTCAGTTTGTCTATACAAAACATCACTGACTACCTGATTTTATAATCTCTACTTTGACTGGCACACCATATTAATTCTACCCAAGTAGGACTCAGTGTCAACTCAAAACCAAAATTCAAAAATTCCCCATATATTTGATTATTTTCCCTTCCTTGGTATGTAGGTACCCTGGTAGTCACCTGCAGGTCTGTTTGGGAAAGACTAGAAAAAGATTTCTAGTGCATGTGTACTTGCGAGTGTATGTATTATATACATGCATATTTTGAGAGTGGAGCCTATGAAACTGTGTCTTTCCTTTGGTGACCTGGCCCCTCCCTCACTCAAGGTATGAAGAATCTGTAAAATGATTCAAATCGCAGATCTCTACTGTAAGGATTCAAGTCAGACTTCGCTTTACCAAACCTAGAGCTTTTCGTGTATACGCTGCCTATCACTTTCAATGTTAAGGACCTCACAATCAATTAGCCAATGCCAGAGATCTGTGTGAAGCAGGTGTGGGGCACACACCTGTAAGCACAGCATTCTGGGAAGCTGAGGCAGGAGGGTTGCATGGTGAAGCCCAGCCCGGGCAACTTAGTGATTTAGGGAAACCCTGTCTCAAAATAGAAATTTAAGAAAGGGATGGCCAGTATGGTGGCTCACTCCTATAATCCCAGGACTAGGGAAGCTGAAGCAGGAGAATCACCTCCAGCTCAAAGCCATCCTGGGCTACATAGTGAGTTCAAGGTCAGCCTGAACGACATAGCAAGACCTGTCTCAAAAAAGGAGGGAGGAGATGTAGCTCAGTGCATGGGGCCCTGGGTTCAATCTGCAGTACTCCTCCCCAAATCTGTGTGACTTGGACAAGTCAGAATACTGCTTACTCCTTGCTGCCCATTACAGTAATCAAACCTTCCTTGTCTTTGTCAGTTAAATGCTGCCATTTGATCCCTATAACTCCAGCAGAATGAGAAGCCTTAATGATGCTTCCTCAGCGTCATCCATGGGCAGAGATCTCATTAACACCAGGATCTCACTGAACGCACTGAATTCAGGGAGCCCAGCAGTTCACACAGTCATTTTTGAGTCTGAGAACAGTCACCACAGAACTCTTGAAGAATTCCAGGGCTACCTTCACAAATGCATTTTCAACAATCTTGGTGAAAAGAGTAGAAATGGAGAGTAAGTAGGCAGGACACATTCACTCTGATGTTCCAGTCTCCCTCATCCTTTGGATCCCTACCTCTATGGCAGTTTCTCTGTCTCGGTGATAATGACTCTCTGCACTGCAGGATATTTGGCAGCACCACAGGTCTCTATGTTCTAGATGCCAGTAGAATCTTCTCCAACCTCCCGTATGTCAAAAATGTCTCCAGACATTACCAGATTTCCCCTAAGAACAAAACTACCCTTTATCCGTCTTTAGGTGAGACTGATTCCTATTGAGCTGAATGGCATCCACTTGGCTTTATTATAGGTCTACCAAGGAAGTTCTAGTATTTCATCTTCACTGAGTGGAGGTTCCCCTTTAGTCCCAGTTTCAGTTATTCTACAAGGAAAGAAGGACTGCTTCCACCAGCAAAGGAGTCTTAGTAAAACACATGGGTTCAGGGACCCATTCACTGGTAAATGTCCATAAGTCTCCTTCCCAATATTCAAGGTTCTGCTTTCTCCAAAGCAATGACCTAACTTCATCATAAGACACTTTGTAAAATTGTAAATTAAATTTGTGTTGTGATTAGCTTCTTGCCAGAGAAGACTCTGCATGTGGTTTGCAAAAATATTAGCTTCCTGGCTACAGGAACTCAGTTTCTTTTTGAGAAGTCATAAAGCTTTCAGTTACCTCATGGGATCTACCCCGGGAGTTAAAACCCTGAGAACCTTATTTTCTTTTCCCAAATTCTGCAGCACAGTTAGCAGCATTGAAGTCATTATATTCCTTATTTCCACTAAATGTTCTTTGGCAATAAATGTCTGATTACCGCAGATCTGGCTTTCTATAGGACTTGATTAAAATATCTACAGGTGATAATGTTTTGCTACTGGATGCCTTAGCATCCTCCTTAGCACTGAAAAAGGGTCGTTTATGCCTTTAAATGTAGTCAGATTAAAAAAAAAAAAATCCCAGGTAACCCGGAACCAATATAGCTAACAAGTCTTCATGGTTCTGTTCCTGTGCAAACCACATTGTGGATCAGCCAAGTTTCAATTAGGAAGCAAAACTACCAGTGTGATATATAAAAGTGGATTCATTATAGAGACATGACCTTAAACAATGTTAAGTAACAGCTAAACAGTCCATGTGAAGCTGCTGTTCCTGTTTCTAATACTGAGGCCTCAGGTCAGCAGTGCAATACTTGGAAAAGAAAGATAAACTGGAATTTGCAAGGTTGAGCTGAAACCCAAAACAACAGTTGGAAACCTGAATCAGTCTCTCTGCCTCCCTTCGTGGGAGACATGAACCCGGAATCCCACGTTGTGGAGCTAGAACACAGCAGGCCCAGGACCCCTTGAAGCTGAAGAAGATCCAGAAAGACCTGAAGGGGAAGTGGCCCTGGACGCTGCCCAGGAACAGTGAGATAGACAGCAGATAGCAGCAGATAGACAACTGTGTAGAAGCTGTGACAGTGCCTGTCAGATTGGTAATTTAGAATGATAACTACTTTGTAGAAAGGTCAGAACAGGCAATATAAAGCTGTTAGGTAAACAGATGGTCAAATTACAAAGACAAGGAGGAAAAGAACTATCCTAAAACCCAAAATAGTGGTTAACTGTGGAAAAGATAGGGGACTATGGTCAGCAAAAGAAACCTAGATGGCTTCTAAAATGGCTGCTGCAATCTACTGACCCTTAGTAATTTTGTGTCTACTCTACAACTATTTGTTAATCTTGTCATTCAAATTTTGTCTCATTCTCTACATGTTTCACCATGGAAAACAAAGTTAAAAAGAAAAAAGAAAACAGCTGGGTGAGGCGGCGCACGGCCTATAATCCTAGCTATTCAGAAAGCTAAAGCAGGAAGATTGCCACTATTTTGAGGATAGCCCAGGCTACATAGTGAGTTCAAGGCCAGTCTGACTACTAAGCAAGACCCTCTCTTAAAAAACAAATGAACAACAGGGTTGGGGATTTAGCCCAAGTGGTAGAGTGCTTGCCAGCAAGCACAAGGCCCTGAGTTTGATCCTCAGCACCAAAAAAAAAAAAGACTAAAAACAAACGAACAACAACTAAAAAGAAAATGCTTAAAGAGGGGTTGGGGATTTAGCTCAGTGGTAGAGCGCTTGTCTAACAAGTGCAAGACCCTGAGTTTTATCCCTAGGACACACACACACCCTAACAAAGAAGCCAGGATAAAGACCAGTAACTTATTATTCATTTAGTTGCAATGCTGTGGGTTGAACCCAGCTCCTTGTGCATGCCAGGCAAGTGTTCTACCACTGAACTACATCCCCAGTCCAGATAAAGTCTTTAATACACAACACAAATCCATCCTCTGAGGCAACTGCAGTTACACCATTTTACAGATAAGGTAACTGAGGCTTAAAGAGGAAAAGTCATTCATGGCCACATAGGAGCTCTCCAAACCTGAACTCTTAATTTTATACTGTACTAAATGAAATCCCCATGGAAGATGTTTCCAAATTAGAGTACTCACACCCTATGTATAAGGAGACCCTGCAGATATGAAAAGAAAATATTCTGCCATAAAAATTAAAAAGCTAGCCAAGCATGTGCCCAGGATGTAGTTGCAGCTACTCTGTAGGCTGAAGCACCAGGATTACTTGAGGCCAGAAATGTAATGCCAGCAAAATTTAAATACAAAACTAAATGAAAAAAAAAGTTTTAAAAAATGTTACCAGTGTATAGACTGACCACAGTATATTTTATTGTTTAAAAATTAATGTGCACTTCCAGAGCATGCTCAAAATACTTACTTTTGTACAATTTAAAATTCAGAGTATTACCTACATATGGGATGTACAAACACCATAGATATAATAAGTATATGGGCCTCACACTCAGAAGGAAATCTAACTTGCTTACCAGGGAAGTAACAGGTGGGAATGAGATGGGAAAAAAGTTGAGGTCATAATCTCAGGGAAAAGCAACAGTCAGGAGATAGACAAGAAGTAAGAATTATCTGTGATAGGGTAATGACAGGGTAATGAGTCCTGGAATTGCCTCTGAATCTGACAATACTATTTCCAAAGCTACTACAATAATTCAAATTTTTAAAATTTTGGGCTTGAATGTTGCACATAACTTTAGTTACAATACTGTTTCATTAGGAAATTATCCAGACTTCTGCCTGAATTTGCTATGAATTGGAGCTATGACAGTAACTTCAGGACCTTTTATCCTCTGTGCACTCTATGAAAATAGTAACAAGCAGTCTCAAAAAGAATTCAGAAGGACAGTGAAGGACCTGGTTTAGACAACTAAGGACAGCCTGAGATGGCATGGGGACAGGAAGTGGGTATCAGTTATAGTTTAAATCTGTGGCTCCACAACTTGCTTTTGAGAGTGAGCATTTACTAACATAGAAGCATTTCCTCTCTTTTCAGCTTATTTCCCCTGGCTACTTCTCTCTTTCAGCTTGGCCCTAGGACTTTGTGGAAGCCACAGACACCATCTGCCTAAACTCATAGCTAGTTTACCCTCTAGTTTTTAAATCTCTAGAAGGGGGATTGGATCCATTCGTTTTCATTTTCCTGGTATTAAGCACAAAGAATAAATGTTTGCTGAATTGATATGACTCTTGTTTGTAATCTTAATATCTGGTCAAATTTGCTCACTCTCCTAACATTTCACCAGTATTTTAAAATTCAAACTTTAGGGTGATAACAGCATAAATTCAGAGTGATACTGATCTTAGAGGTCTACTAAGGGGCTTTTGTTGATTTATGCACTTCCGATGCCATTTGTATGATCCAAGACCAAATTTAGTAAAAGAAGGCTTCTGTTTGTTTCTTTATTTTTAAATTGTGGACTAACTACAGAAAAATACAAGTGGGAAAAAAATCAGTTTGTATCCCATGGACATTCTATTGATGTACATGTTTCTTTTTCTAGGTGTTCTCTATTCTATGTATAAGGATTACATTAGACCTCGATTCTTCGATGTGTCCAAAAAATGAAGCTATGTGCTGGAAACAAGAAAGACAAGAGGCTTCTGAAAACTATTAGTTTGAAGAATAAATTTTCATTATGTAGCAAACTTACTGCAGAAGCATCAGACAGAATTCTTTGTATGTTAAGTCTTAATGTTTTAAAAAGTTGCTTCCTAAATCTACAGTCACAGTCAACTCAGAAATATAATATCTCTTTTTGGTTTCTCTTTGTGATTCACTTTCTCCCCTGCCCCAGGGCCTCGGGAATGCTAGGCAAGTGTTCTACTATATTAAGCCATATCCCCAACGCCATGACTAAAACTTTACTTTCCAGTTAGCCACAGAAAATAGTCCATTGTGTGCTAAACCAATCTGAAAATTAGTTGATAGTTATATAGCAGTTATTTATCTATGTTTGTGTTCGATGTTACACTCTGCCCATCAATTAATTTTCCCCAAATATGGTAAGGCAACTAAGGTTTCTTAAAGTCCTTTTTCGAATGGATATCTACGACTTCAGAGGAGAATGGTCATGTTATATAAAGTTGGTTCACGAACTGGCACTTCATTCATGTAGAGTCTCAATTGCCATGAACATAAAAGTTTAACACTTAACTATTTCTGAGTTCAATTTTATACTTCAAGGAAGGATTCCTAGGAATGTATCTATGTAAATTGTGAGCCATTACCCTGAGACAGCATAAAGGACTCAGTCCAGATGTCCTGTGCTAAAAAACCAGAGTAGGCATTCAACGATAAGTATACTTGTGGCCTCAAATGCCTCTGAAACTGTCCTTGGGTTCTAAAAAGTTAACTAGATTTTGTTAGACTAGCTGTCTTGACCTGAGCTTACTCTCAAAGACTCCAAGCCTATGAGAGAAAACAAAGTTTTCTCTGAAAGCCAGGCATAGTGGTACAGGCCTGTAATTTCAGCACTTTGAGAGGCTGAGGGAGGACGATTGTGAGCTTGAGCCCAGCCTGGGCAAGGAGGGGTGGTGGGATATATAGCTCAGCACAAAGGCCCTGGGTTCATTCCCCCATACCCCCACCACAGTTTTCACTGAAATAAAATTAAGAATATGGTACCTGTACTGTAAGATGATTTATGATAGCTATTCTATATAGTGGAGGGTTACATTGATAGCAACAGCATTTAGGGAAAGGAGAGATGTAGGGGTACCTGAATGCATGCCTGCCTTCTAGATCTCAGCTCACTGTGCTGTGAATGCTGTGTGTGTTTCTCTGCTGGCACAGGGTAATTACAATTTTTAAGTTGTCATTTGTACCTATCATGAGGCTCCTCTAGTGCTACCAATGAGTTTATTTATTTTGGTCAAGGCTGCCCTCTTTTGAAAACAGGCAAGGAAAGAATCCAACTACTTTATTCCACTAGAGTAAATATTCAGGCAGCTGGATGTAATACACTCTGTGAAGGTCAGGAAAATTGAGGATGGCTGGTATAGAAATAAGACATCCTTTCATGTTGACTGTGCAGTGAAAAGATATTTCTAGCCAGGCTACTGGAAAGAATCTACTTTCTCATTATACACTCAGCATTAAAAACAGATCAACAGTGCTTTATGAGAAATTGACTTTTCTCACAAAAAATTGGGGAATTTTATAATCATACCGGGAGAATGAAAGTAATATATCTGAAAAAAAGAGTGGCTCTGCATGCAAACCTACAAACTATGCTTAATCATGTTGTAAAAATCACATTTGGAGGGGCAGGGGATTTAGCTCAAGTGGTAGAGCGCTTGCCTAGCAAGTGAAAGGGACTGAGTTCAATCCCCGGCACCCCCCCAAAAAAAATTCACATTAGGAGAAAAGCTAGAAAATAGGCAGGAAAATGGGAGGATCCTTGCAGGAAGACACTATAAACAGATACCACAAAATACCTAAATTTGCAAAGTACTACCTGGGCAAAGCTTTCAGGTCCAATGTAATATAGAAGGCTCTTTCTAACGGCTAATGTGACTCCTGATGCTTTACTTGCTAATTAAATTATTTCATAAACCTGGATATGCTCTGCTTTTTTTTTCTCCCATCATTGGAGGGCAAGCACTCTACCACTGAGCTCCATTCCTAGCCTTTTTTAAAATCCTGAGACAGGGTCTCACTAAATTGCCCAGGCTGGTCTCAAAGTACAATCTTCTGGTTTCAGCCATCTGAGTAGCTGGGATAGAAGTATGTGCCGCCATACCCATCAAGTAAGTGTCACCAGTGTCCAAAGAGGTCCCCAAAGTGGAGATGGGGAAACTTTCTCACTCTACCCACAGGACAGGCTGCAGGTACACTGACTTCCCTGACAGAAAAAGAATTCTCAGAATGCCTCAGAAAGAGTCATGAGAGGATTTAGCATACACTCAAAGACACAGAGTACGGGTCCTCAATAAGAGGCACAGAATATTGAGGGTGGAAATGTGTGAAAATAGGGGAGTCAATGTACAGATGACAGGCGACAGCTCTCTGCGGGGGAAGGGTGACAGCCTATTCTTACCTTAGGCGGGAGCCATCGCAGGTGACACGGAGCTGTAGCCCATCACAGAGAAAGGCCCATTTTACAGGTGAAAAGGGACGTTCTATTCACAGATGGAAAAGGTCCTTTTACGGGTAAGAAGGAATGGCCCAGGCTCATTGTGTCTTTAAGGGCCTTAGGAATTTCTGACTGGGTTTACGTCCTGAACCTGTAGTTTTTATTAAAAGTACAATTTTAAAATTATGATTTTCCTTGTCTCCTTTCTACCTATCTTAATTTTCCTGTCCCGCCTCAACTGGCACTTTTGACTGCATACAAAATACTGGGAATACCGCCCCAGGGCCTCAGATGAAGAGAGCTCATTAACAAAGTCAGTGCCATTCCCATTGTTGTTCTCACCAAGACAATGGCTGCCCTAGACTTGTGCCTATTTATCTGCACCAGACAAACGCGACTTGACTTGAAAGGATCACAAAGCCTCAGGCTCCTCAGGCTTCTCATGCGAGTGGCTAAAGAGCGAGCAGCAGCTCCATGCCGAAGACACCCACCTCCTCTGACTCCAGAGCGCCACCATCTGGTCTCAATTTATCCCCCCGCGGCGTAGCCCAGTTCCACCTTGCTGATAGAACTTTGCACCACGACGACACCTACCGGCTTGGCCGAGAAAGGTCAAACTTTGTGACGGTTGGGCCCCTGGCTCCTGAGATTACCTTGGAAATCACCCTGGGTGTGAAGTGGGGAGGCGCATCAGAAAAACAAGACTCTGGGGATGAGGCTGTAGCTCAGTGGTAGTGCTCTTGACTAGCAGGTGAGAGGTTCTGGGTTCCGTCCCCTGGACTGAAGAGAGAGGAGGGAGAGGGAGAGAGAGAGAAAGGAACAACATGCTTTTGGTGACAGGTGGCTTCGGGTAGTAACACCCACATTTTCAGTCTTCTCTCCCCACCCCTAAAGTCTCATAAGAACATCCTAAGTGCTGTTTATTATCACTACCCTGCGGGGGAGGAAGGCAAAAGTTTTGTTTTGTTTTTTTGGGTGCTGGGGATCGAACTCAGGGCCTTGAGTTCTACCACTTGAACTAAATCTCCAACCCAGAAGGTAAAAGTTTTGTTACTCTATGTGCTTGAGGCCACATTATCAGAAAGCTCTGTGCTCAAGTGAAAGACTCCCAAGAAAATCCTGGTGAGTTTTCAGTCTCTGAGGAAAACCTTCAAAAGGCCACTAGTAATAACCAGCCACAGCCAAGTTTTACTATTTTTCCATTTTTCACCTTGATTATAATTTCTCACCCCTCTTAACTTACATAGAGGTATTTTTTGTTTGTTTCTGTTTTATATTGGCAACGAAACCCAGTGAATGCTGAACTACATTCTTAGCCATTATTATTACTTTTTTTTCCCCTCTCTTTAGGTTTTTTTGAGACAGGGTCTCGCTATGTAGTTCAAGCTGGCCTTGAACTCACTGTGCAGCCCAGGCTGGCCTTGAACTTGTGGCAATCCTCCTGCCTCAGGCTTCCGAATGCCGGGACTACAGGCATGTGTCACTATACCTGGTTTTTAAAATTTTGAGATAGATTCTTATTAAATTGCTTAGACTGGCAACTTAACTTGAACTTGTGATCCTGCTGACTCAGCCTTCCCGGTAGCTGGGTGCTGGCTTCCACTGAGAAATTTAAAGAAGTAATAAGCACAGTGGTGGCTAACCTGTGGCACGTGTGCCGCAGCAGGCTGTTTGTATCACTGAAAGCTCTAAAAGATTTGCTATCACTGAGAACAATTCTGAGCCTGATAGGGTAAATGTCTTTTAATTTTATCTGTCCTATAGATGAAACCACCCTAATTGAGATTTTTTTTTAATAATTAAAATAATGGATAGTGTATTTCTCAGCCTTTAAAAATCCATTATTTTTGATAAACAAAACTTGTGTATCTATAACTACCAAATCTATAGTTTGCATTATGAAAAACATATTGCATTTTCCAATTTTTAAAAATCATAACCTGATTAAGAATCATGCATAGAATCTGGGCATGATAGTACACCCTTGTAATCCCAGCACTCAGGAGGGTGAAATATGAGGTTCAAGAGTTTGAGGCCAGCCTGGGGTACATAGTGAGATCCTGTGTGGGGAAAAAAAAAAAAATATATATATATATATATTCATGCATAGAGAATTCTTTCTTGGGTAACAACAAACATCGACTTTTCAGAGATCCTACCTAAGCCAGTTCTTATATTATCGAGAAGAAGGAAAAAAAAACCCTCCATCATTCAAATAGACATAAAGTCTTTCCCAACTAGCAGTTGAGTCCTAAATGCATTCTGTGCAATGGTACATACTTGTGACTATGTTCACACAGGAAGCCACAGACACACACTGTCTCTGATGGCTACCTGCGGCTGATAGACTGGATCAGTGTTTACTTACTGGTGGCTTTTTCCATCAGCAGGACCTTAGAGATGCTTACCATGTAGCCATAGTTCAATCTTCTCAAAAATGCAGAAATTGCAAAATCTTGCCATAGTTTGGGCTAAATCCTGATGCGGCAGGGAAACCACCAACCAGGAGCACTTTGTGTCCTAAGGCCGATGTGAAGAGCAGCTGGTCACAGGGTGCCAGCACCCTCTTAATAGCAGGATCCTATCAGCCTCGTATCAGTGTTTCCCAAGAGACCTGCACTCTACAGATAATCTTAAATGCAGAGAGGGAAAGCTCAGAGAAAAAGGCTAGTGCCCAAGGGATCTACAAAGTCTACTTTGCTGCAGGTATCAAATGGCTATATCAAACCACAAAGCTCTATTCTTGGTTTTCAATAAATCCTTACCATCTCTAACTAGAGAAACAGGAGTTTTGTTTCTATGGAAGCTGATCCACATCACCTTGAGTGGCTCTGAGTTGATGAAGAAATGTATATGTAAAAGAGCTACTGGAAAACTGGGTCCTAACACCCAAAGGTCCCAACACTGCAAGAAACCAGACACACACCTCTGATCCTGTGTCTTTGAGAAAAAACTTCACAAAAGACACAAAGGCTGTCATATAGAGGACAGGTAGAGTTTACTCCAAAATGATAGATTGTCAGAGAAAGGGAGAAAGAGAGAGAGACAGAGGGACTACACCTGTAAGGGTGAATTGGGTAAGTACCAAGATGGCAACTGCACTAAATGAGGTGTCAGTTTACATTTATATGATTAACCACATCTTTCAAGGACTACCCTTTCCTCCCTCCAAGGTCATTGTTCTTTCACAATGACAATGGGCTGTTGATCGACTAGGTCATTGTTTACTCCCTATGTGGATGTTTTTCATTTAGTTTGTTATGAGCGCTTGAAATTTTTCCAGCCCCTCAACCATGGTCTAGACTTTGTCCTAGCCCTGGACCTTATCAGCATATTCAGAGGATGTTACTTCTCTTGAGCTAAAGTTTGGAACCATAAACTTGTGTGGATTTTATCTGTAGCTAATGACTAAGAAAGCAAAAGAAAAAAAAGGAAAAACAATATTCCATCTTTGTTTTTCAAGTAGCCTCCCAGACACCTGCCTCCACCCTTCTAATAATCTAACTTTCTGTCTAACAAAAGGAATGGGCATTCGAAAGGGGAAGCTCAGATTTAGGAAGGATTAGTTAAAGCACTCCAGAAGCTCCAATAAAACACAGAGTAAGAGTATCTTCTTTATTTTACAGCTCTATCCACATCTGAAACATCAAAAAGTGGCAAGTAGCTAAAGCACTCTGGAAATCACTAGGCCAAGTCTGGGAACAGTACTGATCTTACAATCATTACTGCTACAAAAACCAAACCCGAAGCTAATCATAGCTCAAATCTGAATTGGAAATAAGACGTGAGGCAGGTCTCTGTGTTTATAAATCCATTTTCACATAGAGTGTAAATCACAAACTGTGTCTTTTGCTGGAACAGACAAGAGGGGAAACATGGTAAATTTCTGTTGCTGACATCAGCCTAAATCCAAATAATAATTAGACAATAACAAAATCCTGCAAATTACCACTGGCATCTCCTGGTCAGAACCCTCCTAACACCTTGGCAAATAACTGAGGGCCCATGTTCTTAGAATAGGATTCTGGAAAGGAGAAAAGGGAGGAAGAATGAAGTAACAAATTCAAAACCAGTATTTTTGTTACTTTGAATGACTGAATCTTCAGTATGAGAAAAAATGATTCTTCTACTGAATTAGACAAACTTGAAAGTAATTACAGCATTCAGAGCATGAGTAACAGATATTTAACAAAAATAGAAAACTTTTAATCACATTTATGCCACAAGACTTCAAAACAAAATGAAAGCCCACATATTTTAGTGATAGTAGGCAAATGCCAAAATCAGGGTCGGGCAGGGGAGAGCGGGGGCAGGGTGGTCCATGGGGGAGCTGCATCCCACAAAGAGGCTGCTTGTGCTTCCCGGAACCACAGGACACAGGAATTTGGACGCTCCCAACCCTTGAGAAGCCTGGGGACAGATAAAATTCCTGTTCACTTGCTGAGTGCCATGTGTAAAATACTGACAATACAGCCCCTCTCCAGAAACATGATTCTGGGTGGCACAATGCCACCCTATAATAAAGTATCACTGCCTGGCAGTGTTACTGTGGGGGATGGAGTCCTGGAAGGGTTTCTAGGTTCTTGTGCACAATGAACAAAGAAGTGGGCATGGCATGTGATGGTAAGGAAAAAGTGGCAAAGTTGAATTTAGGCCACAGTACACTCAGAGTGAGCTGGCTCAAACTGGTGGAAGGCAAAATGGCAGGAGCACTGTTATGGTTTGTGTCTAGTTGTCCTTCCAAAGCCTCATGTGGTCATAGATGGGGCTGGACCTAGAGTGTGTGATTACTGAATTAGTCCACGGATTGGTTTGGCACAGTTCTGCTGGAATTAAGGATATGATGCTAGGATTAAGGGTATTAGGATTAAGGGTGGGAGTACTACCCACCCTAAAGCCAGGTAGCCTGGATAAAATATAAGGGACAGAAAGAGCCTTGTTTACCCCCTTGCTTGCTTACACCTCTTGCTTGCCTTGCTGCCTTTTGCCTGTCTGCCATGACACCCTACCTTGGATCCAGCTGATTGTAGACTATGAACTGTAAGCCAAATAAACCTTTCTTCCCCTAACTTTGGGTGTCAGGTATTTTGTCTCAGCAATGAGAGGAAAGTAACTAAGACAAGCACTGAAGGTGTTGGGTTTAAGAATTTAAAATGTTGCACTAGGTTTAGGGAGCCTCCCATTGGGTCTTCCAGAGCATGAGCAACAACATGGTTGACAGAGTGCTGAGTCATGTCAGCTGAATCCATCACACATGTCCTTTTCCATAAATCACTCTATTATAATTGGATGTATGAGATGCAGTTCATATGCCTGAACCTTCAATGAGCCCCAAGTGAAGAAAGGTTCTTACAGATCATGCCAGCACATCTGGTACACGAGTCCTGGTTTGGAATTTTGGAATTTTCCAGGGTAGACTTGGGGGTCTTTGTGTTTTTTATCTCTGCCTCTTAGCAGTAAACTTTAGGAAGGTGAGAGGTGCTGGTCCTGAGGTGTTGCCAAGTTTCACATGAGTGGAGAGGAATGGTCCTATAGCCCTAATCACACTATCTACATTATTCCCTTCTGGGAGACTTGGTCTCTAAAAATCTTTAGGGATGCTGAGGGATGTCTGTCTTCTATAGCTTTTTCCTGATGAATAGGTGCACTGGCCCTACCTTTGCCGACTATGGAACTCTTGCCTGGCCTGATCTAGGGGGCTACGGGAGCCATATTCCTCCTCCCAGGATTCATTGACGAGCTCTGGATATGAAGGCAGGTTTTGGTTCTTGGCTCGATAATCATCTGTAGTTTAACAGCTATTAAATGAGACAAAACAAATTTGACTGAAAGATTAAGTATGCAGAAGTATTAATAAAGGCCTCATTATGGGAAGTCCTGGTGGCTAAAGGAATTGGAAGGGACTGGTTATTAGGTGCTATAGTGGTCTCCAGGGCCAGATAAACAAGGGTGCATGGTCCTGGCCAGTATGCTGGAAGACACAAGTAGGAGTTAGTGCCACACAGGAAGAAAAGTCCGTGAGTCTCATGACAGAAAATATTTTCAACTGTAAACAGATGGTTGAGCTGATTGTTTTCATTTTCCAAGATATAAATTTCCTGCCAATGTAGCTCCAGTCAAAGCCTGAAAGGACCCAAAAGAAGTGTCTGGAGTTCTATTTTCCTAATGTATAAAATTTCTTTTGCTATCACTAACACTTCAGTCAAGTTTTCATAACCAGGCACCACCAGTCACTGGTCAGGGGCTGAGAGCACTCTTTGCATGGAAACATGGAAGCATAATTGGAGGGTCTTCCTTGGCACTATCCTGGCCCTTTTCCAAACCCTGGTATGTCCAGAGAGTGTCCATGAGAACTGCACCAGGTTTTTAATAAGGACATGTGAGGTTGCTCTAGGCAACACAGCATCGGTAAAGACTGGTAGAGAATTTCAAAAGACAAACCAACCCTCCAAAGCATGATCAATTTTTGACTGGCTAGGATGCTTAATTCCCTCATCAGTTATTCTTACTTTTTAAAGGCCGTGTTATGTTTGTGATTACTGTAATGTACAACTTTTTGTTTTTTGTTTTTTGTGCTGGGGATCGAACTCAGGGCCTTGTGCTTGCAAGGCAGGCACTCTAACCACTGAGCTAAATCCCCAGCTGTTTGTGATTACTGTAATAATAAAGTTTTCCCTGAATATAACATGTGGATTTTGTGTTGGATACAAAAGAAAAAAAATTATAACCCAGATCATGATGGCTGGCTATTTTAGACAAGATACCAAGACTCTGTCTCACAGTAAAAAGGACTGATGCTATAGCTCAGTGGTAGAGCACTTGTCTATCATATGGGAGACCCTGGGTTCAATTCCTAATATTACCAAAAAAGAGGGAAAAATGACAAAGAGACTCCCAAAGACACCATTGGCCTCCCTTAATTTTAATTGTGAGAGGTTTTTCCTCACACTGCAGGTTGCTTATACAAAAAAGTTTTTATCATTTCTTGTGCCTTGCATCTGAAAAACAATTTTGTTTTATAACCTTAATTTTATTTCATAATAATCCTACTTAACCAAATGTTTTAAACCTTAGATAATTTTGACAAATTCTAAAATTAGATCTTTTTGGTCTAGAGCTAATTTTGATTTCCAGAGGGTCCCTAGAAGTCCAAAAGACACATATTAGGTCTGTATTTCAACAAATACATAATTAATATACATTATAAAGTTATATGAGATTCCTAGGAATCTGATATGTCTTGATCTGTGTTATTGCTCTCTAAGTCTAATGTTAAATACAGTACAAAAATGAGGGGCTGGGGATTTAGCTCAGTGATTAGAGTGCTTGTCTCACAAGCACAAAGCCCTGAGTTCAGTCCCCAGCACCAAAAAAACAAAAAAACAAAAAACAAAAAACCCCAAAATAACCAAATTTCTTTGTCAATTATGAATGCTCATCAGGTCTTTAACCATGTCTATTCTAAATCTCTCGCCATCCATAGTTTTTCTTCTTTTAAATAGTTTTCTAATAAATCTAAACTCCTTTATCAAACAAATTGATTTTTCAAATTATGTTTCTCAGTTCAAAACTATTATAAAACTGTATATCTTTTTGCTCTAGCACGTGACAGGTCCTGGGCTTGATCCCCAGCACCACCACCAAGGGAAAAAAATCAAAACAACAGAACAAACAAAAAACTAATAATTCTTTTGCTCATTCTCATTCTCTTAGAACATATATCTTATAGACCTAAATATCTTTATATACACCTTTTAGGAACTGTCTGAAAGAGTAGAATTTGCCCTAATTTCTTTTTTTGTTTCTTTGTACTGAGGACTGAATATATGTTTTTAAATGATAAAAGTAATACTAGAACAAAAAAAGACCTTATTTGAGGTATAAGCACTAGATTAAAAATTTTAAGACAGGACAGGTTTGATGTAAATTTTCTGAGACTTTCCTTCAAAACAATTCATTTTTTTAAAAAGGACATATACAGGAAATGTTATTTCAAAGTTATTCCTAAAGCAAAAAAAGAAAAAGAAAAAAAAGAACCTACACTTTTACTCAGTGGAATTACTGCTAATGGTAACTCAAATGGAAGCTAAGGTAGTTTTGGAACAATGGTCAAAACTTCTTAGTACAGAGGCAAGGGTTAATGATCTGTGGAAATTTTAGCAAAAGCCTTTGCTATAGATAGTAATAGAGGGGACTTGTAACCTATGACACTGGACCTTATGATATCATGTTCCTTGATTAAATAATACACAGTTTTCTGGCACTGGAAAAACACTAAGCCATAATCATATCCTACCAATAGAAAGTAGATGGTTGATACTACAAATGATACAATGGAGCCTCATTTCCCTTTCTGATTGTAAACTAATAAATAAGATTTAGAACCTGATGCAGGAGCACATGCCATTAGCGTTCCTAGGCTGAAGCAGGAGGATCAACAGTTTGAGCCCGGCATGAGCAATCGTTTAATGAGACTGTCCTAAAATAAAAAATAAAAAACAGGGCTGGGGATGTAGTTCAGTGCAAAGGCCTAGGTTCCATCCTTGGTACCAAAAAATATTTTTTTGGTTATGCCCACATAATCTATGAAATCTTGATTTCTCACAAAACTGACCACTTGTCTCCAGTCTTTATCACTAACAATATTTGGGACATGTCAAAAGGATGAATTTGTTGGAAAACATTCAAAATGATGGTATACATTTTGTAATGTGACTATTTTTCCCCATGCTGGAATCTAGTATAATATCAATAATAGGACAAATAAAATTATTAGGAACAAATAAGAGTTACAATAATCTGAGCATTAAACACCAAACTTCCTCAGAATTGGAACTGGTCACTCTACATGAGATTGGTGCCATGGAGTCAAATTGTCAAAAATAAAATTAGAATTAAAAGATGATAAAATATTTCCTAAAGTACAAATGACTGTAGTTACAGGAAGAAATCATATTCTGTACCTGATTAATAAATATGATGATGTCTGTAGACAATTTGTGATTGACTGGGATGCTTATAGCCTTCATCAGTTACTTTTACTTCTTTAGGTCATGTTTGTAAACACTATAATCATAGCTATAATCTTTTCCTGTATATAATACATAGATATTGTGTCAGATGTAAAAGTTAAAAGAAAAAAATTACAGTAGCCATGATGGCACATGCCTATAATCCCAACACTCAGGAGGCTGAGGCAGGAGGATTGCCACGAGTTCAAGACTGGCCTGTGCTACATAGCCAGTTGAAGGCCAGTCTGAACTACCCTGTGTTTAAAAAAAAAAAAAATTATAGTCTGGATCACAATAACAGGTAACATTAGTACAATCCAGGGACTTCTTTCTTTAAAAGTCTTAAGTGTCTTTCTTTTCCCCAAATCTATCTTCCATACACTGGTTTCTTTCCAGATCATATAAATCTTTCACCTTTTACCAAATACATCTCCTATACCCCTGCTGGTCACACAACAGATTGTAGGAATGCGACTTCTCAGCATTTTTGGTCAATTTGTCCTTGTTTCTGGGACAAAATACCAAACATTTGCAACTTAAAGGAGGAGAGGTTTATTTTGGCTCACAGTCTGTAGAGGTTTCAATCCACAGTCCACTGGCTCCACGCAGAGAGGTATAGCAGAGGAAAACCTGCTCGCCTCATGGTGACCAAGAAGCAGAATCTAGGGAGGAGTTAGAAAAGGAGAAAAAAACCCTTCAGGGTCAAGCCCACAGTGACCCACCTCTTCTAACCAGACCCCAGTTTCTAACAGCAAGCCAGCAGTAACCCTCATAACCCAATCATCTTCCAAAGTCCCAGCTATAAGTGCACGAGGCCCTTGGGGGACATCTAGATATAAGCCATAACACAGTTCTGGGAGACTTACAAAGTTGTGTGTGTGTGTGTTTGGGTACTATAAATTGCTTGGCTAATAAGGGGAATTGTGAAATTAAACAGTTCTGAAGAAATTATTGCGACAGAATTTCTTCAAGGAAACATGGTTAAATGATTTCTTATCCCCCCTGCACCCCCAACACACACACAAATGGAGATAAAACACAGGCAGGTTTATTCGGGTCTGTGAGATAAGACACCTGAGGCTTGTCTGTGAAAAGGACTACTTCAGCTACTTCTCCTAACTTTGTATCTGACCAAACCTTCTCATGAATAATAGGTAAATTTTCTGGAATGTATGTTTTACCTGGTTAACTATCCCTAACTTGGCAAAGAACAGACCTCTGACTTGACCAGTCTTCTAAATGCCCAAAGATACCACCTCAGTCTAGTGGCCACTCTGCCTTAATCCACCTAGGTAACACCCCCACCAGTGCGCTCACTGAATGGGTTGATTTATAATTATCTTTGCTCTCTGCCCACAAAAGTTTATAACTCCTTCTTCGGAAATAATCATGCAAAACAATTTCAGTGAGTGCTCCCAGGCCTATGTCACTCAGATTTGACCCAGAATAAACTACCGTGTTTTCTTCTTTCCCTTCAGAGCGAGTTGTTACTCTGCATTGATGCGTTCTTCAAGACAGTGATAGTAACTTGTTTCTGCCCTGATACCAATACGTAAGGATGTGTGTCAATAGGCACCTTTATCATCTGTGCCTTTTATTTAAATAAGAGGCTCTTCCTTCCATTCTTTCATTCCATTTACTCTCCAAATTTTTTTTTATGCTTTTTGTTTGTCTAAAATAACTGCCTGAAATTACCTCTTCCCACTCTACCCCTTTTTTGCCTGAAAAACTTCTACTTATTCTCTAAGTTTCCCTTAAATACTCACTGCTGTGATCACTGCCTGGCTGTTCCAGGTAGCTTTAATTAGTCCTACATTCTGTCTGCTACCCAAGCACTTCTTACTCTGCTCAAGCTCTTTAACTCATTCTGTGTATATTTACTGAGACTTACTGTGTACTAGCATATACTCCTGGCACAAACACAAATAATCACGGCCCCTTACAGTGATTATTGTTTTGTGCTTCCTTCTCCCATTAAATTGCTAGCTTCTCAACAGAGGAAATTATATTATCTTTGTACATCCGGTCCTAGCAAAGAGTAGGTATATGCAAGGTGTCCCAAAATGTATTATCACATTTTTATATATTAGGACTCTCAGGTAATGAAGACGAAGTTGTCTAATCTGTGCTTAAAATAGTTCTCCCTTGACTCTAGCAGCTTGGAAGTTCTTCCTGTGAGAAGTGCTGGAATGCAGGGCCCAAGACCCCCTCTGAGAATGAAGTGCTTGTTACCCCAGCTGTTTGGAGTAGGAATGCTGCTGGCAGATGGCCCGGAACTCTGTCACCCTCCTCCCAGACGGCCCACCTCCAGTGCCTGATCTGTGTGAGAGTGTGAAGACTCACCCCTCTCCCCCATCTTAGAGGGTTAGCTGAGGCCCTGCTGTGCATCATAGCTCAACTTCTGCCCGGTGTTGCCTCCCTTCCTTCCCTAAGTATTTATCTCCCAATAAAGTTCTTATCTCTGTCTCAAAATTGGCTTCCCTTCTTACTTCCTCCAGTAACTTGAAATCAAAGTTGCTGAAGAGTAATCTGCACTCACTTTACCTTCTTACCCCTCATTTATCCCTCTACCCTTTGTGATTCATTCTGGAAATCCCTTTCTCATTGTATATAGTGAGATCATCATTGACCATGTATAGTGAGAACCAACTCATCCACAGTCTCTTTATCTGAAATATTAAACTACTCCTCTTACAACTCTGTCTTTGGCTTCCATAACACTTTGCTCTCTGGGTTGTTCTCTTTAAATTGTTTTATCTATGTTCTTCAGTTACTACCTTTCATCCTCCTCTGTAAATGTAGGCATTCCCAAGGTTCAAACTATAGTCCTCTTCTAATTTTTACAGTCTTCAATTTCACATATAATACTGGAGTCCAAACCAACACGGAGCAGCGCAAAGACAAGCTCATATCACTGTCAAATTGACCTGAAGTCCAGATCTAGCAATCTGGGAAACCATGGAGAAGCTATCAAATCTTTGTACTTAATTTCTTTGTTGAAAATAAGCATGACATCAGTCTCCCAGAGGTGTTTTTAGTTCCCCAAATGCACCAATGTCCTCTGTTCCCTATCTTTTTTCCTGTTGTATTTATGCTGGAACATTCTTGCTCTTCCCATGCTTCATCTGGCTAAATCTTACCATGTGGTCTCACTTTAGATGTTCCTTCTACCAAAAAGCCTCCTGTGACCCCAATATCTGGGTGAGGGCTGTCCTTTACATTGTCCCACAGCCTGAACTGAACACTTCTCTTTCCATACCACCGTCCCTCTTGTTGCCTTTGCTGATCATTTGTGTCCCTTCTTGAAGGTCAGGTCTTTCTTGTGTTCACTGTCGTATTTTCAGGAAGGCCTGTAAAGTTGGCAACCTTCCTTCCTAACCATGGCACTGTTGCACTTTCTTGATAGTGACTCCAAACTGTCTCTCTCTATAGCCTCTTTCCTTGAGCTATATCTGTTGAATTTTCTCCCTGGATATCCAGCTGGAAGTCAACACAGGCATGTTTTAGACTATCCTCTCTACCAAACCTGCAGGCTCTTATGATTTCTCTACATTCCCAACCTCAGGGACTTCAAGCCTGTAAATCCCCATGGACTTCTCGCCATCCTCACATCAAATAATGCCAATCACTAAGTCTGTCTACACGGTTTTCCCTTTCTTTTTATTTCTATTGGCACTTTCCTGGTTAGGCCTCCACTGCTCTTAACTACAGCAATGTCCCTCTGATCAATCTGATTATTTCTCTTCCTAAGAAACTTAATGGCTCCCTACTGCTTACAGAGTAAAGAAGGGGAAGTGAGCGCATGTTGAGTGGCTGCTTCCTGACAATGAGGAGGGTATTTTACGTTGTCACATTTAAATACAGGATTCACTTTTCATCTGATATTCAAGTTTCCCCACCCCATGGTTCCAGCCTTCTTTCCACCTCTCCACCATGCAAACCCTTCATTCCAGTTAAGTTTCTCGTTCCTTGTGTTCGGGACACACCCTGGGCCTCCTTCACCCTGTGCTCCTGCTGTTACTGCTACCCACACTTCCAGCGCTGGATCCTGTCCAGTGTTCAAGACCTGAGTCAAGTGCCCCCTGCTCCTTAAAGCCTGCCCTGATTTTCACAGGCTGTAACCTCTTTGCTCTTGTATCTTTGTGCAATTTTTGTCTCACATTGTTTCCTTTTATTGTGTTCTCTATTCTCTGCCACTAGATTGTGAACTTCACAAAGATAGCTACACATTATTATATCATTCACTGTGCTTCACAATATACACAGCACTTCCTTAATATTCCATAAACATTTGTGATATTAAATTTGAGCTTGGATTTGACTTCGTATATGCATGACCTAAAGCCGGGTATGGTGGCTCGCACCTGTAGTCCCATGTAGTCAGGAGACTGAGACAGGAGGCTAGGCTGAGGCCACAAGTTTGAGATCAGCACAGGTATCAGAGAGACCCTGTCTCAAACAACAAACAAAAGGTGATATATATGTGACCTATAAAGGTGTTTTTCAAACCAAGTCTCAACATATTATTGGATTATAAAAGCAATCATGTGGGTTGCAATCAGAATTTTAAAAGCATATAATAGAAAATATAAGAAATGTCACAAATAGTAAAGCAGGTATTGTTTGTAAGATTATATTTTAATATACGTATGTGGCCTGAGTTGATTAAAATATATTTCTTTTTCTATCAGCCAAAAAGGTGGAAAAATGCATTGTTTCAGTCAGCTGATGACAAGCTCCCTGATGAGAGAAAGCACATGTGGCAAAGCACCTGTCACCGCCCTCGGCGAGACTCAACCCCGCCTCAGGCTCACTCCTTCCTGCTCTGTGAGCTCACTGGGGGCCGACGGGCAGATGAGGCCGGCCTGTGAATGACCTTCTCTTCTACTAGAGAAAATAAATGCATGAAGAATCTATTCAAATACTTAAGGAAGCAGCTGTGGAGCTACAAATAAGCCTTGGATTTAGAGTCAAAATACTTACATTAGTGTTCTCTGCCATTTATTAGCTGCATGATGTTGGACACCTTAATTTCTAGGAGCTTCAGCTTACCCAACTAACTACCATATGTAACTGTGTTAAAATTGAGTAATAAGTAGGCTGGACAAGGTGGTGCGTTCTTCAACCTATCTACTTAGGGGCTAAGACAAGAGGATTGACACCTGGAGGCCAGACCAGGAAACCTGGTGAGACCCTGGCTCAAAACAAACAAAATAAAGCCAGGTGTGGTGTTGCATACCTGCAATCCCAGCACTTGGGAGGCTGTGGCAGGAGGACCGCCACAAGTTTGAGGCCAGCCTGGGCTACACAGTGAGTTCAAAACCAACCTGAACTATATAGCAAGAGCTTGTCTGAAAGAAAGAAAAAGAAAAAAGAAAAGAAAGAAAGGGAGGGAGGAAGGGAGTGAGGGAGACTGGGAACACAGCTCAGTGGTATTGCACTTGTCTAGCAAGTATGAGGCCCTGGGTTCCATCATCAATATCGCAGAATGGCGGACTTTGTATATTAAGTAAGCAAGTGAAAACTGACATAGTTTTTTGGTTTTTTTTTTTTTTTTTGAGACAGAGTCTTACTTATATAGTCCAGGCTGGCTTCAAACTCATGGAGATCCTCCTGCCTTGGCCTCTCAAGGACATAGTACATATTGCATAGGTAAATGTTCAACAAGAATGACTCTTGTTTCGTGTGTGACATTTGTTTGACTGTTAGTGACAGAAACCCAGTTCAAACTGGTTGTGCTCAAAAGAAACTGAATCACTCACATGACTGGCAAACCTAATGATACAGGTTACTTAGGGCAGGACTGAATCTGGGGACCCAAATGATGTTACCAAGCCACTCTCCATCTGTCCCTTTCTGACTTTCAGCCTTTGGTCTCTGCTTTAGAATCAGCATGGTTTTACTGTCAGACAGGTCTCTCTGAACAGTGAACACAGCCACTGTCTTGCTCTAGAATGCCTTGACCCTTGCAGATAGCAGGTGAAAAGTATCTCTTTTCCTATGGTTCCGGCAAAAATCCTAGGAAATGGTCTGATAGCTCAACGGGCTCATATGTTTGTTTCATTCCTTTACCAGAAATAGTACTTACTGAAGATCCAATAGTACCAGGCACTGTGCTAGGCACCGGGAACTAGCAATGACCAACGCATACAGTGTTCCTGCTTTCAGAGAACTTACATTTTATGGCAGAGAAACATAATAGACAAGTTAGTAAGAACATTTTAGTTGGTGATAAACTCTATTTTAAAAATAAAATTAAAAAGCAGAACAAGGAGAGCCAAGAACTAGAGGTAGAAATGAGGATGCTTTCTGAGGAATGGTTAGTGACTCTGAAGTGCAAATCTGACTGAAGTAGGAGAACAAATTACGTGACTATCTATCTGGGAAAGGACCTGCAGGCAGAGGGAACGGCAAGGGCAAAGATTGTGACA
>PVJO010017339.1:0-39467 GCA_004026905.1 Hystrix cristata | reverse complement strand
TTTTTTTTTTTTTTTTTTTTTTTTTTTTTTTTTTTTTTTTTTTTTTTTTTTTTTTTTTTTTTTTTTTTTTTTTTTTTTTTTTTTTTTTTTTTTTTTTTTTTTTTTTTTTTTTTTTTTTTTTTTTTTTTTTTTTTTTTTTTTTTTTTTTTTTTTTTTTTTTTTTTTTTTTTTTTTTTTTTTTTTTTTTGGTGCCGGGGATTGAACTCAGGGCCTTGTGCTTGCAAGGCAAGTGTGCTAACCACTGATCTTAATCCCCGGCCCTGACGGAATAGGTTTGTATCTTATCAAATTTGATTAATTTCCAGGCATCATTCCTTGAGTTCTTTTTTAGACTCACCCATTGTTTCTTCTATTAGAACTATGACATAAATATTCTTATATCACTTGTTACAGTCCCACAGATCCTTGAGGCTGTTTATTTTTTTTTTCTTAGTCTGTTTGCTCTGTTTTTCAGAGTGGGGAATTTGTATTTTTGTATCTTCAAGTTCAGTGATTCATTTTTCTGGTTCTCTCCATTTGGCTGCTAAGCCCATCTATTGAGTCTTCCTTGATGAGACTTTTTTCCCATTTGTTTCAAGTGTGTCCAGTTAATTTCCAAAACATTTTTATGATGGCTTGTTTAAAATACTTATCAGATAAGTCTAAAATTTTTGTCAGCATCTGATGATTGTCTTTTCTCTTTCAATTTGAGATTATCCTGGTTCGTGGTATAGGAATGATATTCTGCTGAATTCTGGACATTTAAATACCATGTTCCTAAAATTTCTGTTTCAATAAACTTCCTCTGATATTGCACCAGCTGGGGCATAGTGTACTACCTTGTTACTGGAAGTGCATGTTTTCTACTTAGTTTCAGCTGACACCCTGTTGGGAAGAAAACTTGTTGCAGTTGCGTGGTGGTCAGAGTCCTGACCCTCCATTGTGCCTCTCCTGACACCACCCAGGCAAGGAGCAGTAGAGATGAAAGTCTCGACTCTCTGCTTGGCCTTTTCTTTCCTTACACTAGCAGGGAGTTGTACAGACTGCCCAGGGTGAAAGTGTGGGTTTCCCAGCTGTCCTTTGCTTTTGGGGGTGGTCCTGGTTCTGCCATTTTTTCCCATGGTGATTGCTTGGAATGCAAAGTACTGTCTAAAAGTTTGCTGTCTTCCTACCATTTTCCTCTTCTAGTCCCTCAGTTTGAGAGAGCAGGCTTTACTTTTTTTGTTTTGTTTTGTTTAGTTTTTTCCTGCACACTCCATCACTTCCAGGTTACTGGATTCTCTGAGCCCCAGTAAAGGATATATTGTAAAAAGAAAACACAGGGACTTGACACTGTGCTGTTTCGTGATTCCTGAAATCCCTAGTTGGTCTTCCTCCTTTTCTCCACCTTTCTGAGTCATCTTATGTTTATTTTATGTATAGTGTCCAAGGCTGTTACTTGTACTTAGTAGGAAGAATAAGGAAAAGTACATCTATTATTCCTTCTTGTTTGTCAGTAGAATTCATAAATGATCTTTTTTTAAAAAAAACCATGAATGTAACTATATTGTTCTCCTTCCATATTTTATTTATTTATTAAGGGCTGGGGATTTAGCTCAGTGCTTAGAGTGCTTGCCTAGCAGGGTCAAGGCCCTGAGTTCAATCCCCGGCACCAAAAAAAAAGGTATGTTTAAGGGGCTGGGGATTTAGCTCAGTGATTAGAGTGCTTGCCTTGCAAGCACAAGGCCCTGAGTTCGATCCCCGGAACCACCAAAAAAAAAAAAAAAAAAGAAAACAAACTATTTATTTATTAGTACACGTTTGCAGTACATAGTATTTACATTCCTTGTGTGGCATGGTACATGTACATAACGTATCTTAATTCTTTCTTTCCTTCCCTCCATTCCCCCCTCTTCATCTCTTACTCTCCTTTCCATTAGAGAAAGATCTATCTCCCTACTTCCCATTATCTTTTATTTTGCTATTTATTTGTACAGTAATTTAGGTTTCTCATATAAGAGAAACCATGCGATATTTAAGCTCATTTGTCTGATTTATTTCATTTAATATTATGGTTTTAAAGTGTATCCATTTTCCTACAGATGACTCAAGTTTATCTTTCTTTATAGCAGAGTACTATTCTATGATATGTAAATACTATATTGTCTTTATCCATCTATCTGTTGATAGATGTATAGGCCACTTCCAAGATTAAAGTATTATGAAATATACTGCTATAAACATGGGTATGTATGTAGCACTGTAATATGATTTCT
Source organism: Hystrix cristata (assembly GCA_004026905.1). Lineage (NCBI taxonomy): Eukaryota > Metazoa > Chordata > Mammalia > Rodentia > Hystricidae > Hystrix > Hystrix cristata. The sequence goes on along the minus strand of PVJO010017339.1, from coordinate 37,233 downwards.
TTAACTTTGGGGGGAAGATACCTAGAAGGGGAATAGCTGGGTTAAATAGAATTTCCATTTGTAGTTTTTTGAGGAATCTCCATACTGATTTCCACAGTGGTTGTACTAGTTTACATTCCCACCAACAGTGTAGAAGGGGTTCTTTTTCTCTTGTAGCCTCACCTGTAATTATGTATATTTTAAGCACAACTACATATTGAATATTTCTAAACTCCATAATTCCTGGTCTAGAAAGCACCATATCCCTATATTTTCATAAAAAATAATGATATTATTAAGCCAATATAAAATGAAAAGATTTGTAAAGTCTTGTTTTTTGTACCCATTTTTTAAGCAATATTCAATGCAGTAGAATTGTAATACCTAAAAGTAGAAGATTGGCCCCAATAAGAGTTTGCATTAGTTTAGTGGTGTACTGCTTGTATGACTACAGTTTTCCTTTGACTTTGAAAACTTTTCCTTATTAAAAAGTTGTTTCTTTACAAAGCCCTCTGAATGTGGCTTGTTTTAGCATGTGTAAATAAATGTACATGGCTGTATTAAAACATAAGTACCCACTACAAAAGAAGGAAGCTTCTTTTCTGGTAGGTGTAAAATTACCCCTTTAAAATCATTTAGTGTTCCTGAGCATGATAACACATCTGTTATCCCAGCTACTGTGGAGGATAAGGAAAGAGGATCACAAGTTCCAGGTCAGCCTGGGCAATTTAATGAGACCCATCTCAAAATAAAAAGGGTTGGGTATGTAGCTCAGTAGTAGAGCACTTGCCTGGCGTGTATGAGGCTCTAAGTCCAATCTCCAGGACCACCAAAAAAAGAAAAAAAAGAAATCAGTGCTGACAACATATCTTTTTTTACCCTTTGTTAGATCATTATTATCTGTGGCTTCTACTAGAAATAAATCTTAATACATCACTGCCAGAATTTGAACACCAAATATAAGCATGTGAATTTTGAAGGTTACCTAAAAGACAGGATTCCTAAAAGATAATTGCAAGTTGAGTGTCAGTCTGGGTAATGTGATTTCATTCACTCATTTATCCCTAACCCTATAGAGACGTTATTGTGGCAAGTTTATTGCACGCAATAACAATTATTCATCAAGTAAGACACTGGTATGTAGCTGAGTATGTTAAATATGCTTATGTTTTTGTCACAAAGGAGTGGATATAGTATTAGTTTGTTAGTTATCAGAGAAGTTGCAGAAAAAACTTTAGAGGAAGTTAGAAATACATTATCTAATTAGGATATGTTATTCTTAAAATTATACATCTTGTTAAATTTTTATCTTACATTATAGTAATAGGATGTGTTATAGTAATAAAAAGAATAAGATTTGGGGGTGTTGCTGGGGATTGAACTCAGGGCCTTGTGCTTGCTAGGCAAGCACTCTAGTACTGAGCTAAATCCCCAATCCCTCTAATATTTATTTTAATAAAACATTAACCATGAGCCAGCCACAATCCTAAATGATTCTCATGGATAAAATAATTCGTTGTAATTACTTTTACATAGAACTAACATAATACAGATTTGCATTGTTGATTGAACTTAACCCAAAGACATAAGACAATTTACATCCTCACATAATCTAAAAAAATAAAAGACATCCTTAAGACCAACTTACTTACTTAGCAAATCTGCTTCATGCCTTGCTAAGAACATGCTATTTTGTGTTAAAAAAGATTTAGGCCTTTTATACAGCTGGTATGCAGGCCGTGCAAGAATGAAGCATGTTTTGATTATGCTAAGATTTATTGCTAAGCTGTGGCTCTTCAGCTCCTTGCTGTCTTGCTCTTCTGGGTAGGACTTCTATGCTGTAACTAAAGCAGCACCACTGTCTGCTCTGTGAAGTAGGCTCATAGTTAACACACCTGAGGTGTACTAATCAAACCTGTGTTTTCTTAACACGGTGATTTCTGTTACCATGTATCGTGTATGAAAGTGCAGGCTTTTATCGTCCCTTAATGATCTAATGAACATCTTTCTTTAAACCTAAGTCTTTTTCACACCCTGCTCATTTCTGTCCCCACAGGAGATGGCCATTAAAAACATCTGACAGACTGGCAGTTAACCAGTTCCCTGTTGAGATTAGTAAAATATTTAGTAGTCCCACAACATCAAGGAACTTCAGCCCTGCAGGAGACAGTTTGATTCAACTCTTTTTTTGGAGAGTAATGTTCATTTGGATGACCCCACATATTTTCAAATGGGCATGAAAAAAATCACATACCTAGCTTCTTAGGTAAATTATTCTAAGATTTATAGTATTTTATTTCTTAAATTATATGACTAGTTGAAATGATTTGTACCTTTCTTTAAGAAAAAGAAATCTTTAGACTGGCAAGATAAATGTCAGAATAAACAAGCATAATCCGTCATGTGGGTTTATTGGATTGCAAATCAAACTAGGAAATTTATTTTAAAATAAAAATTACTGTAGGTTTACAAATTTCATGTTATTTAATTGACATTGAAATTTGTGATTCAGCTCTTAGTGGAATAATTTTTAGGAGTTCACGAGAAAAACAAAATGTCAATTCATAGTTGTTGATGGTGTTATAAATCCAGAACAAGTACTACGACATCAGTTACTTATACTGTAGAGTAGTGGTGGCAGACCTGTGCCATGTGTGCTGCAGCATGCTGTTTGTATTATTGAAAGCTCTAAAAGGTTCGCCATTGCTCCTTTAGAGTATCAAAAGTAGCAAAATTATATGATTTATAAAGAATAAATCTTTAAACATAAGGAGATGACATTTGTAATCTAAAAACTGACTTTTTTTTTTCCCATGAAAATCAAAGACCTTATTACACTGTAGGTCCACAGTTTTAGGGACACAGTTATAGAAATACTACACTGATTTGTCTTAGCAGAATGACTTGGCCCAGTCAGTTCTGAAGATTTGTTCATTACAGAACATAATAGAATTTTATTGCCCGACTTACTTCAGCCGTATTCTAAGATTCTGGGTTTCTGCTAATACTTTGGATCATAGGAAGCATTTTTAGATTGAGAAAGGTGAGTTTCAAAGTGTCACCAACATTTTTAAAATTCAGTTTTATGAATACTTCTGTTTTTATTTCTAAGAAGAAAATATATACCTGGAGAATCCTGTATCAAAATTTTTTTTTATGAGTCATTGGTCAAGTATGTAAAGTGTTACTCTCTTAAGGCCTTTTACAGCATATTTTTGTTTAATTTGAAATCGGGTCCTCAAGCAATAGTTTCATACTTTTTTCCCCATATACTTTTATCTGGTTGATTGGGCAGTCCCCATAGGGGAAAATGTGAAATGACAATTTCTTTATTTCTAGTGTTGTAGGGAAAATTATAAAATGATATTTCTTCAGTCACTGCTTAATTCTGTGCTTTGTCAGATCTCCCACTCATGTTTGTTTGTGCTGTCTTTGGCAAGTCATATAGTTTGCTTGTTACCTTTCGTGTTTAAAAATCTAGTTCAAAGCAGGAGTGTAGCTCAGTAGTAGGGTGTTTGATTGGCATACGCAGTACCCTGTGTTCAGTTCCTAGCACCAGTCAATCAGTCAATAAAACAAAAAAGTAAAACTCTGGTCCGGTTCATTGTAAAACTACAAATCCATATACCTCCATTACAAGGCTTTCATTTTGGCTCAAGAGATTTAGAGAAGGTAGGTATATACTGGTCTCTTTTTGTCCTCTCACTCCAGCATCTCGAGTATTTGATTGTTGAGGTGAGGGCTTGATCTGGTTCTGAGACACTTTCCTCCACATTTCACCTCTTTCATGGCCTTATTCCTCTGGTCTCGGGGGGATTGGAGGGGGACTAAGGCAGGGAAAAGTGGCACTGTTGGCCTGGTCTCACCCACTGTGGGTTTCCTTGTAGATGATGTCCATGGTTTTCTCAAGGTGGTGGCCAGTTTCTCCCAGCTCCCTCTGTCCTTGAGGAGCAGCAGTGTTTCTTCTGGGCTTTGTCAGTGGTTTATGCCCCTGGCCCCCCTCTGTTGTCACATGTTACTTAGTTGTCTGCTTAGCTCCTTGGCTTCTGCCAAGATCTTCTTTCATTCCTTACAGGGGCCGTGGAAATCTCAGGTAAACATGTCTTCCTCTGTCCTTTTTGGTTTTTCAGGTGTGCTGTATTCCTGGGACTGCTTCAGCAAGCTCTTTTTATGCTCTTCAAAACTGCCAGTAAAACTGGAGGAGGGTGCTACAAATTCAATTCTTAGCAGACCTCCCAGCAGGAAATGTTGCCTTTGTGTAGGTATTTCCAGTCTGAGCCATTCTCTTAGAGTGTCCCTGCTCACTGGAAATACTGTTTTCCTCATAAGGCTGACAGTCTGGATGATTCCTTCACATTCACCTCCCCCTCCCTGTTCTTCTGTGTATTCTTTGTGATTGAACCAGTCATGTTGACTTATGAAAGGGGTGGAGAACACAGTAGGGCCTCACCCTAAATGTTAATGGCTCTCTGGAGCTCCTTTGGTGATTGGCTGTGGTGTCACTTCTGGAGCAACAGGAAACATCTCATCAGGGCTAGGTTTCCTCCTGAGTGATAAAAAGCTCAATGAAATAAACACAGTAAGGATTAGTTTTTGCTCAGGTAAAAGTGTATGAACTTGCAGTCTAGGGCTAGTAATGCAGTTCTGTTCTGTGAAGGCTTCGAGGACCCAAGTTCCCTCCATCTCACCACTCTGCCATATCTAGGTTTCCTCATGGTCAAAGATGATAATATCTGCACTCCAAGCATCAGATTGGCAAATGTGTAAAGAAGAGTGAAAGGCACACACCAGAAATCACTTTTTAAAATTTCTAGAAAGCTGCCACAGAATTCTTTTGTATGGATTCTCTTTAGTCACCTGGCTAGTCATACCTACGAGGGAGTTTGGGAAATAAACTTATTCTAAGGATAAATTTATTCTATATTGTAAGCATCCAAGTACCCAACTAACAATTACTATGGAAGAACATTGGAGGACAACTGGCAGTGAAATCTTTGGAACTGTGTGCACCCTTACATTTATTTTTTACATGAGTTATATGTGTGCACTGATATGGAATGTCCACATATTGTGTAATATTTTATTAAGTACCTTCAGGCTTAGAGTGAATTGTATATAGTTGGAGAAAAGTTAAATCTTTTAATAATGATATCTCAGCAACTTACTGAAGCAGCGTTTGAAGCTTATGTTTTTAAACTAGAGCTGTCTTGTATTTTTGTCCTTTTTAATTTTCATTTCTCTAAGAGAAAGAATAGACCTTCAGTAAGCCAGCTGACATATGTGTGTTCACTGACACACTGTATATTTAGGAGAGTGTCATGTCTTTCATACAGAGTTTCAGTTGGTGCTGAATGGATGATTTTATTAAATTTGAAAAGAGTATGTTTTATAATAGCACTATATCAGACATAGTTTAATGATACCATAAAAGCTTGTGAACTGTACCTATTACAGTGTCACCATTTATTGGCTTTTGCATAAACTTGTTATGCGATAAGTTTCATTTTTTACCCTCATACTTAGTGGATGCACAGTAAACAATACTTCCACATTCTTGAGCTTATATATATTAACTAAATTTTTAATTTTCTCAGGAGGTATAGTACAGTGAATTAAAACTGTTATCAAATATTTTTATAACAAAATCTTTATAGTGCTTTGGAAATAAGGCTTTTATATTGACTTGATTTGAGCTCTAAACTACTTTTATAGGTTCCCAGGAGGAACTTGCCCTACCTCCAGGGAAATAATGGCCATTCTTAACAGCTCTACTGGTTTTAAAAAAAAATTGAATTATTAAGGCATTAGATTAGATTCATATTATTATAATTTTCAGTGAGATCCATATTATATATGACAAAATTAGCATGGGCAATATTCCATAATAAAAGAATATGGACATTATACAGCAGTTAGAAGAAAACCTCAGACAAGAAACTAATGTGTGTTTTACTTTTCCTCACAAATTCAAAATTTTCATCTAAGCGTTTATTGTAAATCTACACACACATTAAAAATTGAGCAGTGTATAGCTAATAAAATTAATTTTTCCTCTAATTAGTAGAAATCCCATCTCATTCATTAGATATGCTTTTATTAATTTATCACATATTACTATTTTATTTACTTATATTTTGAGAAACACTTGACAGAATTTTTTTAAGTAGATAAATGAAAGGGTGGAAATTTTCTTAATGAGAAGATGAAGTCATACTCTTCCCCCACATCTATATGCCTTACCTCTAATACAGAATGTCTTACATGTGGTTTTAATAATACAGTTGTATTTAACTAAAAAAAATATTTTTTAACTTTATTTTGGTCTGCATTTTGCAAACCATTTCAATTTGATTCAATTTGATGATGTCAAAATTTCAAACAACATGACGGTGATACGTATACATACATATTTTATTTTCAACAGTGATTTTGTTAAGGACTATAATGTAGAAATAGAAGAATGTCACTACCAATTAAGTGTAGTCACATACACATAAAGTGAAAGATGAGCGAAAACTCAGGTTGGCAGAATTGTATTAGAATGAAATGAACTTTGACTTTCCTAATGCTTGAGTCCTTTATATTATTATACATTACGGAAACCTGGGCCTTAAAGATAAGTAGAGCATTTAGTTGTGAATTTTTCTACTAGCCATAATAATTTTGTATAGCATTTCCTAAATTCCCTGAAAACCATAAATACTGGAGAGTTCCAGTAAGGCTTTAAATATTTGGTGTGTTCTGCATAAGTTATTTGAATTTGATTTGAAATCTAGACACTTTGAAAAAGGACCTGTTGCAACTGGCTTCCTCTTAAAAATGGTGTTCAGCAGATTGCGTGTGTTCTATTATAGGTTCACTACTGTGATAGACAAAGTGGCAAAGAATATGTGACCTGTCTGACCTTAGCCCCTGTGCAGATGACTTTTCATGCTATTGGAAGCTCCATTGAAGCCAGCCATGACCAGGTATAAAACAGCACTGCCATTTTGCTGCATTATGGCCCAGCTGAAAAAGTGGAGGCTATCAAAGTGGAAGTTTATGCACATGCATACAGCTTTGTTTTCCATCATATTCTAGCAGCATTTGCTTGACTTTTGAAAAATTAAAATTGCTTGGGAAACACATATCTGAGGAAATTTAAATTATTTTAGACTTCTCATTTGCAGTTCATTGTCAATTTAAATATAGAATTTTCTTACAGGGGAGAAATAATTGCCCTACATGTAAACATTTTGAATAATTACATATGAGTGGGATGATCAATAAAAGAGTAGCTAACAATGAAATCTTACTATAATATACTCATTTACTTCTGTTAATAGCTATGAACTTTCAGAACCTTCATCTTGGGGGTTGAGGATTTACCTCAGTAGTTAGAGTGCTTGCCTTGCAAGTGCAAGGCCCTGAGTTCAATCCCCAGCACCAACCAAAAAAAAAAAAAAAAAAACCAAACAAACAGAACCTTCATCTTAGTCCCATAATTTGGGGTAGTACACAAACAAAGTTCCAGTGTTGTTGTTTTTACTTTTAAAGTTTTATTTATGAAACAAAACTGAAAATTCAAAAAGTATATTGTTTCTAATAAATCCCTTTGTTTAGTTAGCCACTTGAAAATACATCTTGTTTACTAGATAGTACATATTTTCAGTTAAAGGAATCATATTAGACTAAACTAATTATCTAGGTCATAGAATTTATAGCTTGACGCAGTTTACAGTATGACTAACCATCTGTGCTTTCTAAATTAACCTTGTACACAACCCACATTCATACCCATTTTTTCAATAAACATTAAGACTTCTAATAGTTTCCTGACTAATCTTTTTTTTCCTCTGTCTGAATAGTTCCTCTTACACGGAAAGAATAAAGGAACATAATAATGCATCTTCTCAAACTCGTGATTTATAATTGCTCAACACAAACAAGACCTAGGAGTGCTTTCTGAAGGACACTCCTCTCCTGTCCACAGTGTCTCTGACCTTATAGTTTTCCAGTCATCATTTGTTGATTGGTGGAAAGATACTGTGCTGTTCAAGAAAGAGCAACTAATTGGTGGCCAGAAAATACGAGTTTTAGGAGCTAATCATGGCAGAAATTAGCTGCAGTTGCTTGGAGGGCTTCTGTCCATCCTTGTCACTCAGTTTCATGAAATGTTAAATGAAGGATTAGATTTACAAGATGCATTCCAGTGCTGCCGTTTTTTGGCAGAGGAGCTAGGGATTGAACTCAGTGCCTTGTGTTTGCAAGGCAAACACTCTAACCACTGAGCTAAATCCCTAGCCCTTCAGTGCTGCCATTTTATGATCTCACTGCTCCTGTTCGAATGTGCCCAGTCAGAGATAAACAGGCATGGCATATTGATCTAGAAAACAGCTAGAAAGCACTCCAGTATTTCTCAGACTCTTTTTACACTGATATATGCCCTGATGCAGACACAGCACAGTTTAGGCCTGGCCTAAACTAGCTTACAGATGAGAATACGTTTTCCTGAATAAAACTACAGTTTGCCTATACACTATATGCTGGGGAATATGTTTTGAGGCAGTTAGACATGATTTCTATTCACCTGGAGCTTATAGTCTACCAAATTCACCCCTTTGACTATTTAGCAAGTCCAGCTGCTTCTGTGTCTCCACTCATGACAGAAACAAATGGCAAGAGCAGATAAGATACCCATCTTGCAAAGATCTCTTTTGAAGCAAAACAAAAAATTAGAAGAGCTCTTCCATCACCCACATGTCTGATAAGAGCAACTCACTGTTAGAGAGAGCATGTCGCTCTACTAGAGTACTAGACTGGGTTAGAGAGTAGCATCAAACTCAGCCTCACCATGAGCCGGCACTCAGACACTGTCTTTTCACCTCTTCGCAGCTTGGCTTCTTTAATGTGTAAGATGATGAAACTGTTCAGACTTGTCCCAAGACCATATGCAAGGGACTCAAAGTCCAGGGCTACTGTGAGCCCATATGGCTGAGAAAAAGGTGACTCTTCCTCAGAGCATTTTATTGCCATACAATGGAAAATTTTGGTAACAGGCAAATTCACAACTGTGGTGTGAGTGGTGTTTCCTTGCAGTGTGCAGTGTACAAACTATACAGCCGTGCATAGTGTCTTATACTACCGGTATCTGGAATGTACTTTTACCTAAGCAAGTAAAGGCAAGTAAATAAAGATGTTTTATATTAAAACAAATATAGCTGTTTTATAGATTTAAAAAATTGCATGAAATTTGAAGATAAAGAATTGAAACTTTGAAACGTTCAGCAGATGTGTTGATAATGGTCAGATGAATTATGAATGAATATGTGAACTAGATCCATAATAGAAATGATTGTCCTGTGCAGAAAGTACAATTTGGGTGACTTCAGAGGTATAATGCAAGGATGTTGGTGTGACCTTCTCCCTTGTACTTGGATAATTGGGTTCTCCAAGAAGAAGGCACAGTAAACCTCTACTCTACATCTGTTCTCTTTTCTACACTGTGTTGCTATGACCTGCTCCCCATCCTGATCACAGGATACTCCATCATCATACCAACATACATCTGACCTCAGAAGGTGAAAAAGATGTACCATTAAATGCTTTCTTCAACCATTAATTTGTAAATACTAGTAAACAGGAAAACATGTTAAAAGCAAGAAAAGTTAGTTTTTTTGGTGGAGGGGGTATTGGGGATCAAACTCAGGGCCTTATGCTTGCCAGGCAAGTGCTCTACCACTTGCGCTAAATCCCCAACCCCTACAACTTGAGCCAGCGCAATTAACATGTTTATGATGGGGCCATAATTTGTATGTCTTGCTGCCATGCAGTTTGAACCAACAGTGGTACATGCATGACTGTCCCATTGGCTGGCTTTTTAAAATTTATTTTTATTAATTTTATTAATAAAAAGACCGATAAAAGTGCTTAGATCTGTTTGTGCCACCACTGGTACAAGCTGCCCAATGGGACAGTCATGCATATACTACTGATGAGTCAAACCAGCAGGAATGTGTTAAACAGAATTAGTATTTTAAGGAAAAAAAGGTGTAAAAATTTTAGGTAGTTCTTAAGAAACTCAGATTGTTCTTAACTATTTAGAATATGAAGGTAAAAAAGGGAAGAGATCTGTAGTCTTGAGCCTCTACAGTTTATCTTCTTGTTTTTTAAGTTTAACTCTGGGAACTCAGTGAAGTAGAGACTGAATATATTATCCACTATTTTCACTCATTCTATTAAAGAATAATAGGGCAGGGACTAGGAAGTAAAATTCCACTATTGAAGTTCAATACAGGTGTACAGAATGGTGAAGGGAAAGATTCAATACCATCTGTACTGGGGAGATGTCAGATTTATGGAGCTCTTAATTTTCCACATTCCCCTACCAAACTTATGCTCACATGTACATACATGCACACGCACACACACACACATACACACGTACTCCATCTGTTCCTTTCTGTCATCCTAGTTGATGGCCCCTCCATCCACTGGATGCTCTGGCCATCCTTTAAGCCACCCTTGACTTTTCTCCCGTAGTATGCTCCACCTGGTCCCAGTAGCTCTCCCTCTACTCAGCTCTCTGACCTGACTGCTTTTCACCACCTCTGATGCAGCCATTCTAATGTAAGTCCTCATCACTTTTAACCTGGGCAACTGCATAGCCTCTAAACTAGCTTCCTTTTTTTCTACCTTTGTATGCTTTGTTTTTGTACAATCAACAAAAATTTTTAAAATTAATCAAATCATTTTGTTTAGTTGCTCAAAACCTTTCAGTGGCTTCATATTTACCATAAAATGCAAAACTTCGATACAGCCCCTATATAATTGAGTCTCTTCCACTTACCTAGTTTTAGTTCCTGTCACTCTCTTGTGTCCAGTCTCATAAGCCTTGTGGCCAGTTACATCATGGTAGGCAGGAAAATTTACTCATTCATGCAACATTGTGTAAAAGGCAAGCCATATGGATAGGAAAACAAATCCGTGGTTGACAGGGTTGTGGGTAGTAGAAATTGACTAGAAAGTCTTGAGGGAATTTTGAGGGGGTAATGGAAGTACACTACAGTGTGATTGTGTTGATTTTAAAACTGTGCTAAACTCACAGAACTGTATTCTAGTTTTACTGCGTTAGTTTTACTATATTAGTTTTACCTGGATAAAACTAATTTTAAAGAAAAAGGAAAAGTCAGTTTTGTTGCTTTATTCGTGACTCACGCATTATTGATCCCAAGAAATTGTGTGGAAGGGTGATGTCTCTTTGTCTGTCTTGTACTCTCTGCAGGTTTTAGTTACTTTTCTCGTTGCTGAGACAAAATACCCAACACCCAAAGTTAAAGGAGAAAAGGTTTATTTAGCTCATAATTTGTAGAGGTTTCAGTCCATAATTGGCTGGCTCTGAGTCAGGGTGACATGGCAGAGGGGCATCACAGAGGAGAAACAGTTCATGGCAGCAGGCAGAAGGCAGCAAGGTAAACAAGCAAGGGACCTTAGCGGCTTCTTTCTGCCTCTTACATCTTATCCAGGCTGCCAGGATTAGGGCAGTGCCAAACCAAACAGTGGATTGATTTAGTAATCACATGCCCTTAATCCCAGCATCACACACTCTAGATTCAGCCACCTCTGAAAAAACCCCATCTATGACCACATGAGGCTTTGTGGGGGCCATACAGGCACAAACCATAACACTGCATATGTTGGATCCATTTTGGAAGGCACTGAATTAAACCCTTAGTCTAGTTTAGAACTCCTCCGAATACCAGTAACTTGTAAGATCTCTTTCAGACTTTCTGGAATGATAATTATTTTTAGTTTCCAAAAAGTGGACCAGGCCCACTGCTGTCAGCCTTCAAGGAAAATGTCTGTTCTCATTCAGAGAATGGACAGTCATTCAGGCTGGACATCCTCATGGTGTCTGGGTGAGAATGTTAGCCATCCATTTGCCTTACTTCTCACAACAAGTGAGACAATTCAAATTCACACTAGTCTAGAATGTTTAGTTACCCAGACCAAAACATAGTTTAAATTTCCAGGTACTAATTTTTTCAGCAAATATGCTAAGACAGCTGTGTTGGAATACACCACACACCCAGGAGCAGCAGAGATGACTGACTTCCAGCCTTAGTCCTTGCTGAGGCACTGTTGCAAAATTGAAAAATTATAGACCATCCTTATTTATAAGTTAAGAACACATTTAGATGACCTAGTGAGGGATCTGCTCAATATTTTTCAGCATATCCTGTTTGGAAGTTGAAGTTATATTGGTTAGTGTATGTTATTAAAACAAAATTCTTAGTTATAGTGCAGAGGAATTTTGAACTCTTGTACCTTAGTATTCTTTACTTTCTCCTTTTGACTGATACCCTTTCTGCACCTTTTCTTATCACTGTTAGATATTACCGGGTATGTTTTTCTGGCTCGTTCCATCAGTCATCTTCTAGTGATAGCCCTAAAGTCAGAAACTTTCTTCCCTGTCTTTATGCTTTTCTTTTTATTCATCTTCATTCAGATTGCATTATTAGTCACTAATCTCACAAAGATTGGGTGTGTACATGTAGTTGAGTAAAAATATAATTTCAAATTAGTAGTTTTACTGCTAGGTTCAGGTTAACTCTGGCACTTAAGAATGAATTAGTAAATCAACCACTTAACCAAGCACTTAGCTAATGAAGTGTTTTATATGTGTGTATGATTATTAGTAGCATATGTTAGTATTTACTGTAATCAACAAACCAAGATTATCGTATTGAGTAGATAAAAGTGTATATTTAACACATTACTTGGAATAAAAAGCAACGATCTACAAGGAAAAATAAACAAGAACGAAGTTCGTATATTGTGTCTTTACTTGTATTGGGTACTTGCTGGTCTTACATGCCTTGTTTTGCTTAATCCTTGCATTTAATGAGGTATATACTAGAAGTTGTATGTTTGCTTCATTTACTGTAGCATCCTTTAGGAGTTTATGCCCAGATTAGTGAAGCCAGGCTATGTGGTTGCCAATGTGTATGCTTCGATTAGGATTTAAGTCAAGCCTCTCAAGGAAAGGATGACCATGAAGTTTAACAATTAGCAAATCTAATGCATATTTGCTTCTACTTTTTTTTTTTTTTTTTTTTTTTTTTTTTTTTTTTTTTTTTTTTTTTTTTTTTTTTTTTTTTTTTTTGGTGCCAGGGATTGAACTCAGGGCCTTGCACTTGCTAGGCAAGCACTCTAACTACTGAACTAAATCCCCAGCTTGGTTCTACTTTTGATTTAGTTCTGCACACAGGTGATTTTCTCTTTGGGTAATTATGCAATAAAGGTGGAAGGAGAGGGAAGAAGGGGAGGGGAGAATTAAAATGTGTTATGTACATGTAGCAACTGTGGCGTTGGATGTAATCATTTTGTGCTGCAAATATGTACTGATTTAAAAGTCTAATGGCAAGAGGGTATTTCAAAACTAAAAGAGAAAAGGCCTTCCCACATCACATTATTACTTTAATTATCTCTTGCAGAACTTTTGTGGTACCAGATGCCTTAAATGATAATACCTATACTCCCATGGTTTTGAGGTCATTATATTCTAATGGAGTGTGTTAGGTAGGATCCTTTTGACAAATTACAGAAAACGTGACTCATACTAGCTTAAACAACCAGGAATCTTATTCTCTCCTATAACAAGAAGTTCAGAGGAAAAGTGAGAGGCACAGTTGGCTGATGAAGTAGTTCAATGATGTCAGCAAGGTCTCAGGTTATTTGCATTTCTTACCTCTGCCTTCCTCCATGTCATTCTCTGACTCAGAAAGATGACCAGAGTAGTTCTGTCTGTTCCATGTGGTTTACCCACATCCAAAAGGAGAGATCTGATCTTTTGCTTTGGGCAAACATATCTGGATCAGAAATTCTCTGGCTGACTTCTTTCATAGCTAGAGCCTGGGCTGGGCCAGACCTGCACCATCTGTAAACTAGTCACTAGCAGGAGAAATGACAGGCCTGCTGGGGTTTAAGTGCTTGGGGTAAAATGGTTCTTGAGTAATCAGCCATGAGGATACTATGTGAAGGATAAATTGTTACATTGTGTAATTTGAAATTTTCTAGTAGCCACACTTATTTTAAAAAGTAGTTAATTTTAGCAATTGATTTTATTTAACCTATGTAAAATACCATTTCATCATATAATCATCTTTTAAAGATTATTGATAATATCTTACCTTTTTTTCACACTGGAACCCTGGAGTGTATTTTACACTGTCATCTCATTTTGGACTGTCACATTTCAAAGGCTCATTCACCACATGTCTATCCAATGGCATGAAAGGATAAAGTCCAAGAACATTGTGACTGGGCCTTCCTTTGTCTCCACTCTCACCCTTCACCATTCACCCTGTGCTTGACTCAGACCCACACTCTGAACTCCAGCAACACATCTTGCGCCCTCTTGCATCCATGAATGTGCTTGTGCTGTTCCCTCTGCCTGACCCATTCTCTCCTTGCTCAAAGGGGAACTTGAGTTTTTAACTTTGTTGTAATTTTTTTTGGTGGTAATTTTATTTTATCAGATCTGACCAAGATAGTGCTCCAGTCAGTAGGCCTTCCCCAAACCTCCACAGAGAGTTAAAGCTCCCCTTCCCCTGTGTCTGCTGTGTTTATTATGTTGTCCTACCGTTGCACTCATTAGAATGTTTCCTGTATCTCTCCCATGGTGGTCTGCATGAAGGATACAGGATGTTCCAGGATGGAACAGCAACCTCCTTGAGGCCTGGGGCAGGTCCTGAGCTCTCAGTGTCTATCCTCTTGTACTTAGTACGTGTTTATAGTGGAATTAAAGTGCACGTGTAAGAAAATTAGAATGACTTGGGTTTGGTAGAATTTATTAAGTAAAATTAGCATGAGAAACAGAATGTTTAGTCTGTTAAGCTTCCTCTGATGGTGGTCCCACAAGGACATTTTTTTTTGTGAAAAGATCCTAGTACTTCCAGTTGTTGCCCTGTAAGTATTCACATACTCCATGTAATTTAGGAATCCATCATCTCTTTCCATTAATTATTTTGCCAACTTATTTATAACCTTTAATTTTTCTAACCCATCATATATATGAATATGCCCTTCTTGGTATCCTGAATTACTTCAGGTCCCAGAGGCTGCCTCCTAATTCTATCATCTGCCACATCGCAGACAAGTCAGTATTCATTGCATAGCATTCAGGACTGCACTCCTCAGAATCAGGGGAGGCACGGACATCACAGGTTCCAGCAACAGTTACTCAAATAATTGCTTTTTATTAATATAAAATATACCTAAGTAACATTGCTTCATAACAGACCCCATGTTGCTACCCTAGAGGTAGCTGCACTGGGTTTTGACATTCTTTGTATAACACAGATGCAGTGTAGACTTTGAAACTTAAGTTGCTTCTCTAGGTTCACATATCCAGCCACAGTGCCAGAAAGTATGGAGCATAAAAGATGCAATATGCTTACTGATCGTTGCCATTGGCAGTTTCTGGGAGGTCCTGGAGCTGTCAGAACTCAAAATATAACTTGAGTTTTGCTTACGTCGTAGGGTGCTAAAAGAGGTACACTAAAAAGGCAAATGAACTTTAGTGTTTAATTGGGAAAAGAACTTTCATATTTATTGATTTTTGTATTTTAAATGCTTTCTCTGTCTGAAATTTATCTTTTTATTATAAAAATTAAAAATGATATTATCATAAAATTTCCATTTTACACGAATATATCTTACAGTTAAGGAACTGAATGTTTTGCGGAAAATATTACAACAGAACGTGTCACCAATAAGTCCTTGCCACTGGACAGATAATATTTATTGATGGACTAGACTACAAGTCAGCATAGCTCAAGTGATAGAGGGCTTGCCTAGCAAGCACAAAGCCCTGAGTTCGATCCCCGGCAACCCCCCCTCAAAAAAAAAATCTAGCCTAGTACCCAAACTAAGAATGGTTTTTGCATTTTGAAATCATTAAAAAAAAAAAAAGGAAAAAGAACAGACTTCATGACAATAAAATTATATAGAATTCAAGTTTTAGTTCCCATAAATATATTTCTTGTGACATAGCTACAACCATTAATGTAGGTATTCCCTGTAGCCGTTTGCACACTCCTATGGCAGAGATAAGTGTTTATAACAGAGACCATATTGCCTGCAAAACATAAAATACTTACTGTTTGTTCCTTTACAGAAGAAATTTGCCAGTTCAATCCTAGGATTAGAAGGAAGAAGAAGGAAAAAAGAAAAAATGGAAAAAAAAAAGAAAGAAGCATTGAGCATTAATCTTTTGCATTTTATATCAAATGCTTTATTAAACATAGTCATTCAGTGCTCATTCTCTATCAGAAAGGAGCCAGTTTCCTGGAAATATCGCCCCTACTATAGCAAATAAGACCTGTCTGTGCATTTTGGATTTATTTACAGTGGAAACCAATTTTATTCTCTAAGGAAATAGTAAGTTTGTCTTCATCAGTATTCATCACAGCATTGAAACAGTTTGCCTGTAGCAAAGGTTACTTTTTTCTCCTTGCTGAAATACCACTTAGAAAAGCTTCAAAGCTGGAGCTTTTTCTTAAGTAGTAGAAAATATAATCAGATTGTTTCTATAGTGATCTTTCATTTCTTTTATTTCACATGGATAAGCAGTTTCCAGAACCAACAGTGAGTTATAAGGGAAGGTAGTGAGAAGATTGAATATTATATGTTTTGCATTTGACTCACAATTTCATTTATGCTTAGTACAGCATGACCACATTTTAAGAGGTTGCATATTTCCAGTGATACTGTACATGCAAGTGACTTCTTAATTTGCGCTATAAAATAATTTTGGACTGTAGTCAAAACCCACAAACTTACTTATTGCTCTCTTCTCCCACTTTTTTTCTAGAATGATGAATAACATCTATTTTAATCAGTAAAAAGTATGAAATTTTAGGTATAAAATAACCTGACTTTTCCCATCTATACTAAAAAAGTATTTTCAGTGTGGTTATGAAATCTGTTCCTCAGTGTACTGGTAGCTCAGTGTTTTATTACAATTTATTACTTTCAAGATAATTTCATGTTTATGATTTCATATAAAGTAGGATCTAAAAGTTTTCAAGGTTTCCTAATAAATTCTGTCAATTTTGGACTTGGATACATGCTCCATGGCAGTAATCCCTTAATTTTCAATTCAGTGTTCTAATTTATAATGTCCTTCTAAATTTAAAAAAAATTGAGATAAGAATTTATTATTCTTACTATTCTCTATGTCTCTCTGTCCAGTGTTGGCTTGATGACTACTGAGTAAATATTCGCAAAACCTTTCTGTTAACGGTTCACACTAATGAATCATAACCAGATACATTATTAAGCCAATAAATACCATATGTATATAATTAGCTAAATGGATGTGAAGGTTATAATGGAAAACCATTGCCTATATAGACTTTTTAAAAATGACAATCAATGGAATATAGTTCCCTGGGTCACAGATTTGAGAGCATTATTATCCACCGGAGGTCACTTTTACAACTTAAAGGGTATTACCTTCCTTGTAAATTCAAATTATGGTGTTGCACATGATTTATTACACTATTTAAAACTGAGAAACAGTAACCTTCTCTCCCTTGGCCTTATAGATTCAGTTAAGTCATACCTCTCCCCTTGTCCAAAATTCCTTTTTGGACAAACCGGTTACTGGTATACTTCAAATGTTTTAGTATTCTTTCATTGCTGATAGTTATTTGGCTTGCTCTCTTTGTTTCTACATTGGCAGTTACTGTTTTTTCAGATCATGTATTTTAAAAACACCCTTTAGTTAATTGGCTTCTCTTTTTGCATCCTCTAATGGAAGGAATTTGAAGATGTTTTTAAGCCTCGAAATATTTAACATTTGAAATTAAACTACAAAGACAAGATAGTGATTTTAAAATGTCCTCTGTTACTCTTCATAGATAGTACATTAATATGCTATCAGCAGTCCTCGATGGCATCACTAGTAAGAAGTGTCATGCTCTTATGGGGACAGAGATATAGCCCAGTGGCAGAGTGTGTGCTTAGCATGTACTAGCCACTAGGTTCAGGCTCTAGCACAAAACCAAAAAGACTCACACTTCAATTTCTCCCCCTGAAAGACTGACGTACTCGTTGGCTTTTTCTTTGGTTCTCTTACCCTCTCCTGCAGAGAAGTCATGTCTTCACATAGGTTCCTGCCATGTAAGGTAACTTATGTGAACCTCTAGGAAGCATATAAAAATGTTTTCACCTTGCAGAGAAGGTTGCCTGGCACTCAGAGTCTGCTTCTTGTTGGTACATTTCTCTTCCTAGATGACTGTTCGCTGGGATTCTTTTTTGGAGGGAGCGGGTACTGGTGATCGAACTCAGGGCCTTGCACTTGCTAGGCAAGCACTCTAACCACTGAGCTAAATTGCCAGCCTCGTTTTGGTTTTTTTTGAGAGTATGTCTCTATGTAGTCCAGGCTGGCTGTGAACTCACTGTGTAGTCCAAATTGGCCTTGAACTCGTAATGATCCTCCTGTTACTGGGTTCTGGGATTCTTTTTCTTTTTTTGGTATGGGGAGTGCTGGGAATCGAACTCAGGGCCTTGAGGTTGCTAGGCAAGCACTCTACCACTTGAGCTAAATCCCATTTGCTGGGATTCCTGCCTACAGTTTCTTTGCTATCAGTTTGGGTGATCATATCTACTTACCTTGAACTCTGACTCCTAGTTACTTACCTAGGGTCTGTCCTGGTGGTTTATCTTGGCCTACAGGTGCTTTTATACTCTCTGATCTTGTATTGCTCCCCTGACATTTGACACTGGCTTCTGCCTATTTGCTGTTTTCATCTGCATTTTAGAGATCAATTCTCATATTACTTCTCAAATCCAGAACTGCCCAAGATTAACAGAATTTCATTTTATGATTATTATATTCTAAAGCCATTATAAAATTCAGAAAATATCAGTCTGATGCTGGTAGAATTGATACTCTGTATGTCCCGATTGCTGTTGTACCAATTCATAAAACGTTTAAGTACATACTTTCATACCACTTGGGAAATAGCTACTGCCTCATTTTTCACCCTGTGCCTTTGTGGCCTTGTGTCCTGAACCTTTGGGCCCTCCCCATGGCGTAGGAATTGTTGAGTTATTGCTTGCCCAGCAGTTTTCTGGACTCTCTGTTGTTGTCCAGTTGGATTGGTTGGTTTCTATGCCATACAAATTAAGATCACCCCTGCTTTCAGAGATATATGTAAGAGTTAAATTCTTGGAGAAAAAAATCAAGTGATCATTTTCAAAGATTTTGGAAAATTTCCATTGGAAATCAAAAAGCATTTACGTTTATTCATTTACCAGTCCTGTACTAAGCACTAGCTCTGTGTCTGCTGCCCTAGACACTTAAGAAGTGCTTCTTCTTTTGTAAATATAGAAAACCCTCAAATAGAGTATGATTAAAAGTTGGATATGATATATATGGGAACTCTGTGTAACTCCTGCTCACTTCTACTGTGAACCTGAAATTGCTTTAGAAAATAAAGTCTTAAAATGGAAAAAAGTTGGCGAAACAACAAAATACATACAGAAAATAACTGAAGATCTATTGTAACTGAAGATCTATTGTAAACCAATACAATTTTGTGTCAGAAATATGTAAATGTATAAATGTGTAAGTGTTGAAAGGCTGTGGAGTATAGAAGTGATCAAGAACAGAAGAATTCACCTGATTAAGCTTCTTTTAGAAGTTGATGGATTCAAAATAAAAATTCCATGTAGGAGAACAACATGAAAAAAGATAAAAACATGGAAGCTGGTGAAGAATATGTGAGAAAAGAAAAAATCAGCATGTTGGGCACTCCTAGAATAAATAATTTTGCGTGCAATCCAGGTTGTTGAGTGGATTCTTAAACACTAGGTTGAAATATGACATTTGTGATCTTGGCACCAAAGAGTCATTCTTCAGTCAGGAGCAGGGGATGGGATTATGATGATATCAGATGCATGACTGACTGTTGATAGCCAGAAGACTTTTGGCCTAGTAATTCACATACTGACAACCTTTATGGGTGTGAATCTGAAAATGGCAAAGAAAACAGTGAATTTTCCAGAGAGACATTGCAGAGAAAGAATCAGCAGGTTTTGATAACTTGTTGAATATGAAAGAATGAAATTAAATGCAATTAAAAATGCAATTAAAAATAGTTCTAATTCTATTGGTACATTTTGGATATACATAATGATTAAACTCATCATATGGAATTTGTATCTGCACACGATATACCTTGATTTTTCTTTTTTTCCCTTCCCTTCCCCTCCTTTCAACCCCTCTTCCTCTCCTTATTTACACCAGCTTTGTTTTCATTTTTTCCTTTTCTCTTTTTTCCTTTTCACTTCCTTACTCCCCCTCAGTTCCCCTTCCCATTTGAACATTATGTATATCAAAAATGTACCAAGAAAATTGATTAATTAGGAAAAAATAATTCTAAAGACAAGCTACCAAAAGAGCAGAGAGAGAGCTGAACAAATCCTCCTTCCAAAAAGCAACGATAAAACTTGCCAAAACCAGCAAATTTATACTTCTGGAAATTGATATAAGGCATGCAACACATTCAAAACATTTATTTGTAGAAAAATTACTGAGCTTCAGGTAAGAAAAGTAGGATTCTGTTGTGTCTCTGACTGGGGATACTCATACCCCATTTCCACATTCAGCACAGTACTTCTTCAAAGTCAAGGAAAGCTATAGAAACCAACAATTTCACTGAAAGACTGGCCTTGCCTGATATGATGTGGAATGTGGAAACTCCAGGCCCATGAGTGTGACAATAGACATCTCAGTGGCAAACAAACAAGAAAGGACAGCTAGAAGCTCTATGAGCCACATGTTATAGTCTTGGTTAGGACCCACAGTGGATCAGCAGACTAGCCAGAAATGCATCAGGGAAATTTGGGAAATGACACAGTGAATGGGGGCCTTGATAAACTCACCACATGTTCCTGGGTGACAAAAAGGTCTCATGTACATGAAGGAGAGATCAAAGAACTCTAGCTATACACAGGTTGACTGTGAAATCCTGCACATATGCAGAGGAGGAGCAAGAGGGCCTGGTGTAAGTTAAATGCCAGAGAAGACTTGAAAACTGCCTGAACTTTTAAGTGGCTCCCAATCCAAACACAGATCCATTGGCAGAGAATAGAAACTTTACTGATTTAGGGAGTTTGAACCCAATTATTGGCTGATCACTAAGCTATGCAGACACAGAAGTGACCCCTAGGAAGCTAGGCTTAACATTTTTTTAAAATGTTTGAAAAAAGCATGAACTAAGCAGGTCAGTGCATGCACTAGCAGGAAAATGGATTCCACAGATTTAGTCCAGGAAAATTAATTTTAAAAACCATAGTTAGAACAGTTGCTGTGAGAGGAGAACATCAAAATTCTGAGTTACTTTAATAGTGTATCTAAAATTCCAGTTTTCAGTAAAAAAAAAAAAATTACAAGATGTGTAAGTAAAGAAGAGTGCCAGATACGGTAGTGCATTCCTGTAATGCCAGTTTCTTGAGAGGCTGAGGCAGAAGAATCCCAAATTCGTGGCCAGCCTGGGCAACTTAGTGAGACAGTCTCAAAATAAAAAGGCTGGAAATGTAGCTCAGTGTCTAAGTACTTGTCTACCATGCATGAGGCTCTGGTTTTAACCGCCAGGACTGCAAATAAGTAAAGGTGGGTGGGGTGCAGATGTTGAACTTGGCCGATAGAGGCTTTGAAGCAGTTATAATGAATATGTTTAAGGAATTAAAACCATGCCTGAAGAACTAAAGGAATGTTTAACAATAATGTTTCAATAGAATCTTAATGCAGAGCTAGAAGTTATTAAACAGATCAAATGGAAATCTGGAATTGAAAACTATAACTGAAATGAAAATTCACAAAGGGACTCAATAACAGATTCAAGATGGCAGAACAAATAACCTGTGGACATCAAAATAGATCAAAAGAACTGATGCAGCTGGAGTAAGAGGGAAAAAAATGAGAAAAGCAAACAGCCTCAGAAACCACAGGAAAACATCAAGCAACATGCAAAAAAGATTAAACACTGTCACCAAGGTCAGTTTAACATCTGAAAATCAATTAATATACTGTATTCATAATGGAGAAAACCCCCATGATAGTCTTAGTAGACATAGTAAAAGGATTGACAAATATCCAACAAACTCTGAAAAATCTAGGGATAAAGATGAGCTTCCTGAACTTGATCAAGAACATCTACAAAAGCAAAATGGAACAGAAAACCCTACAGCTAATATTGTCTGAATAGTGAGAGAGTGAATGCTTTCCCCATTGGGAACAAAGTGAAAAGGTCTACTCTCACTGCTACTCAACACTGTACTAGAAATTGTAGCCACTGTGATAGGACAAGGAAAGGAAAAAGGAAAAGAAGCAAAAATGTGTAGTATGGAAAGGAAGAAGCAGAAGTGCATTATTTGCAGATGACATTATTTGCATCCTGTATGTAGAAAATCCTAATGCACTAAAAACGCATACACACACATATTAAATCTAATAAGCAAATTCAGTAAAGCTACAGACAAGATATAATCCACAGATCAATATGCAAAATCAATTATATTTCTGTATGCTGGAAGTTACCCAAAATTGAAATTAAGGAAACTATTTTGTTCATAATAATATCAAAAGTAATAAAGCACTTAAATGATTTAAACAAGTGTAAAAATTGTACATTGGAAACTATAAAATATTTCCAAGAGAAATTAAAAGAAGATCTAAATATGTGGCAAACAATTCAGTGTTCTTGGATTACAAGATTTTTTTATTGTTCATTTGGCAGTTTCCCCCAAATTAATATGCATATTCAATACAATCCCTTTAAAAATCCCAGCAGAGGGGTTGGGGATTTAGCTCAGTGGTACAGTGCCTGCCTAGCAAGCGCTCTATCCCCAGCATCACCTCCCCCCCGAAAAAAGAAAAAAACCCTAGCAGACTTTTTTGGGTAGAAATAAACAAGCTGATCCTAAAATTTATATGGAAATGTGAAGAGCTCAGAATATGTGACACTTTAAAAAAGAACAAAATTGAAAGATTTGCACTACTCACTTTCAAATTTTACTACAAAGCTGCACTAGTCTATTGGTGGCATAGCGATAGACATAAATAGATAAGTAGAACAGAATTGAAAGTGTGGAAATAAATATTTATGTTTAATCAGTTTTCAACAAAAGTGCCATGGAAATTCAATGGGGAAATTATAGTCTTTCCAATAAACAGCCTGGGGAGAATTAAATATCCAGAAGACAAAGATGAGTTTAGACCCTTGCTTTATCACATATGCAAAAATTAACTCAAAATAGGTAGTAGACTTAAATGCCAAACCTGAAACATTTGAAAGAAATACAGGAGGAATTTTCATGACTTTGGGGTAGGCAGAGAGTTCTTAGATACAACATCAAAAACATCCATGAAGGAAGAAAGTGGTAAATTTGACTTGTTATCAAAATGTAAAACTTTTATACCTAAAAAACACCTTTAAGAAAGTGAAAAGGCAGACCACTGATAAAGAGAAAGAATGTGCAAATTAAATATTTGATATATGACTTGTGACTAGGTCATATAAAATGCTCCTATAACTCAGTATGAAGGCAGCCGATGAAAATGGATTAGGGATGCAAATAGACAGTTTGCCAAAGAAAATATACAATCAGTAGCGAGTGCCTGAGAAGACACTCAGTGCCCCTAGTTGTCAGGGAAATGTAAAAATACAGCCACAGTAGGATATAACTTCTTAGCCACCGAGATGGCTGTATTCAAAAAGGTGGACAGTAGCGAATGTTGGTGAGGCATGGAGAAATGGGTACAATCATGGATTGCTAGTGGAAATGTACAACCACTCTGGAAAACAAATTGGCAGTTTCTTAAAAAGTTAAACATTAATTTACCATATGATCCAGCAATTCTACTCCTGGATATCTACCAAAGAAAAATTAATATGTTTACACAGAGACTTCTATCTGACTATTAATAGCAGCATTTTTCATAGTAGCTAAAAACTGAAACAATCCAAATACCTATCAACTGGTGAATGGGTAAACAATTGTGGTATATCCATAGAAAGAAATACTGTTCAGCAATGAAAAGGCATGAAATACTGAACTATGAATTACATCCTTCCTACAACTACAACACGTATATATGAGCCCCCAAAACATTCTTATATGAAAGATGCCGGGCACAAGGGGGCCACATATTGTATGATTGTATTTATATGAAATCTCCAGGACAGACAAATTATCTACAGACACAGAAAGCAGATCAGTGGATGCCATAGGCTGGGAATAGGAGCAGGGGACTTTTTTGTGGTGATGAAAATGTCCTAAGACTAGAGTATGGTAACATTTGCACACCTTTCCAAATTTACTAAAGCTACTCACAATGGATGAACTTTAGGGTATATAAATTATGCCTCAATAAAGCTACGTAAACTTGTGTTGTAAGAGATTCATGATAATGGAACTTTTGGTGAGCAGTAAATTTCCAGGCCCAAGACTTCTGCATGTCTCAGGATCCACAGCCCTCTTAACTCCTGCATGTGCCTCAAGCCTAAGGATGGGTTATGGTACTCTCCACTTCACCTATATCTTACTTCCAGTTTTCTTAGCTTTAGCTTGTGACCTACTTCAAATTTCTCATGGTCTGGACCTCAATTCCTGTTAATTATTATTGCTTTACCTAACTCTTGTTCCTCAATGATTTTTCTTCCTGCCCAGCCCAAACCTGATCTTGACTTCTGATTGTTCCTTTTGCTTGTTTCATTAATTTTTGCACACTTTAAAAAAAAAAAAAAAAAAAAAAAACCTCTTCTGCCATTTTTAGCCCAGGGCTGTACTCTGACCCTGATTAAGCCCATGCCACTGGCTCAGAAAGAAAGCCCATTCATTGTTTCTTCTGGAGGATGGCGACTTCGATTTTTGCCATATTAAATGTCAGTTCCAAAACTGATAGTCAGTAGATAAGTGAAGATTTGGGAATAGAGCCACCATCTGACATTAAGGAGAAAAATGTAGATTCAGTCCTCACTTAAGATACTACAAAGTAAGGAGGTAGAGAATGATTAGAAGTGAGGAAAAGGCCAATTCCCCCTCCCTGCAAAAAATTATAAGTAATAAATGTCTACAAAAATGTGTTGTTTTAATTCAGTAGGTTAATCATTATTGGAAAGCCAGCCATTTTTTTAAAAAGTCAGTAGGCATAAAACAGACCAATTTGGAGAAATTACTTAAGGTTATAAAAATATGTTTGATCATTTTCTTATAAGAAAGCAATTGCTGTCCTAAAGGAGGCAATCTTACACCAACACAAAACCTGACTGTGAAACTGCCTCCCCCACTAGGTGGCAAAAGTAGGCTGCCAGAGAGAGACAGAAGCCGGCGCTCGGACTCTGCAGCATCTCTTCTCCCTCAGTGGTGTGTCCCTCCAAAGGTCATTTTGAAAAATTCACACTGTACATTTGAAACAAATAGTGTAATTCCTAAAATCTGTAAAACAAAGAATAAAGGGACATATTGATTTTTGGTAACAATATGGCGCATAGTGTTTCTTTTACAAAAAAATACTGAAGAGAAACTCATTGAGGTCCTTGGCAGTTTTGTCCCGATTGTCCTTGGGAAATGTTCCTGAAGAGCCGTGAGCTCAATTATGAACTCCATTTTAAAGCTACTCCTTAGTTGGAAAGGAGCAATCAGAAGTCATTTTTAAAACCAGTATCTATCACTGTGGGTTGCTTTCTTTCCCATCTTGGTTTTTGTGACTACAAAGTGCCTGGAAATTTTAATTATATAGAATTGGAATAAGCTTGAAAATAGCCTGAGAAAAACTAGCACTTCCAAAATGTGTTATTCAGAAGTTCTCTTTATTAGGCACCCAATAATGATTTGCTTATGTTTTAATGTTAATAGCATTTTTTCTCCCTTTTCTCCCCTTTTTGTATTTTTTTTTTGCTTTGTCCTTTTATCTTCACATATATTTAAAAGGCAGTACGCTATTGCTTTAATTCTAATACAAACTGACTCCCTTGCTAATGTTAATAAGCCGAGGCCAGGACTGCAGAGAGTAATGGAATTTCCAGTGAAGGTATTGTCCCACATAACCTGCAACAATATAAAAATTGGGGGAGTATTTCTCAAATCTTAGCCAGACAAATTTTCAGTTTCTTTCCCTGAAGTACATGCTCAGTAACATTATATCACTTGTCAAAGTGGTTTTATAGAATATTGGAAAATATTCTAATTTAAAAAGCAACTAGTAAAAAGGAAAAGAAAAAAAGAGCTGGGGTGTAGCTCAGGGATAGAGTGCATATATAGACCTGAGTTTGATCCCCAGCACTGCCCAAATAAAAAAATAAAAAGTAGCTAGACATTCCTTCATCCATTCAAAATCTTTATGTGCAAGGTGGGGAGTACTTGCTTTTTACATAGGAGGCAATGTGTTTTGGTGTTTTGTTACCATTTTTGATGAGCAATTTTCAAATTGTGATTCATTTAGTTCAATTCCATGAAATGAAACCCTGTTTTATCAGTTCTTCCGTCACACGCTTCTCAATTTATGTAGATGTCAGAACTCCTAACAGAGAATCATGTGTCATGCCAGGAAATGAGCCCTGCTATTCTTTTAAGCCTCACTGATTTGGAGCTTTTAATATTTGACCACTTTGATAGAATAATGAGACTATATTCAGCAAAACTTCATTATAAAGTGCTTTGGTGTGCTGTGTATTCATTTATATTTTATTCCAAGCGATGTCTCCCATGTATCCACTATGCAGTGTGTCTTTTTCTCAGTTACAAGGAAACTTACCATTCAGGTCTATTGCATAGTCCCTAATGACAATATTGTTGTGGGTTTCTCATGCCTCGTTTTATGAATGAGGCTGATCTCTAGTCTCACCTCTAATAGAATTTATAATTGAGAGATTAATCATTTCTATTGTTTGCTGTTGAAAGGAGATTATAGACAGTAACAGTTTTTCTACTGGTTTCTGCAGTGACTACTCAAATAAGAATAATTCAGAATAAAAGATTACAATAACAAAAAAATTCATTCCGTAAACCTTTAATTGGATGTCTGCTACATATAAGATAATGTGACTGTGAGTGTGTGGATCTAAAGGTATGAATAAGAAATGGATGCTGTTTCTAAGAATCATTGTGATTAGAAGAAAATCTGTAATAAAAGTGAATGATAACTGTGGCCTATGAAAAATAGAAGCAAAATGTTTACAGAATTTTAGAGATGGGGTAGGAACGATCTTGACAAGGGTGGCTTTCGTAGGATGAGCTAGGGCTTCCTATCGCAGTAGGAAAATGGTAGTGGAGAGGACTGAGTCTAGTGGCAGAGCTGGCCAGCCAGGCACAGGGGAAGAGCAGGCTCATCAATTGGGCAGAGTCCTCCACTGAAGCCAGCATCAGTCTTTGGATATTAGTGGGGAGAAACAAGGTTCGAGCTCAAGGTAGAGGTCAGACTGTATAGTGTCTTTGACGCCAGGACAAATTTTGTCTAGTGCATCAAGAGGAGCTGTGGAAATTTGCAAACATTCAAGGCCATTCTGGCTGATATACTGGTATAGAGCATATAAAGAATAGTTTAATTTTATTAATTAAGAAACATTTTAGCAAGTTAATTTAAGAAATATAATATTTCTATATTTTTTACAGTTCTGTAGAATAAATATCATATTCTCTGTTGGTAATACCCACTATCAAATGACCGAAATAATTTACTGTAATTTTTTCTTTAATTGGAAACATACATCCTAAAATATGCCATAAAGGAAAACCCTACTGTAGCTTCATGGATGTTAGTTCTGCTCCTCAATTACTAGCCATAAAAAAAAAATTCCAATTTTGAGAAGATATTTTTTACAAATTAGGTAATTTAGATCCTGGGTCTTTGGAATCCCATAGGAAAGAGCTTACAAAGCATCTCCCGTGTCCTACTTCCGAGCCCATGGCCAAAAGAAATAGAAACTCCTTCTTCCTTTGTGGAATAAAAGGTATTTTCCCAGGGCTAGCTGCTCCTGGAGAAGAAACAACAAATAATTGAAAATGTCTTAATCTACATTTATATTTTTGGTTGATATTTTTGGGCCAAAAGGCAAATTAACAAATGGTCTTAGTCAAAGAACAATAATCTAAATATTAAGCAAGCTTTTGGAAATACTTGTTGAATTTTATAAACCCTACACCCAAGGACCAAAACTGTAAACTCCATGATTGCTAAGGGGGAACAAAGGCAAAAAACTCTAAAGTTCCTTCCTGATAAAAACTTGTTAAACGTTGTAATAGAATGTGCTCAGGAAACTCTGATGTAAGCTTTTACCTTTAGAACTTACACACACTGGGAAAGATTCACAGTGATGTGAAATGGACTAATATACATATTTTCATAGATGAGACATCTGGAGGGCATGTATATGTGGTAAATGACATGAGAGGAACAAATGTAATAGATACTTAAATTTTTAAGATATAGAACATAAATATACAATTCTGAAATAGATAATACTTTGCCCTTAATATCTATTTTCTTTGTATGGTAATGTATTTCTATTTAAAAGCCTAATGTTACCTAAGATAAATTTTGAAGACCTAAAAGTAGTTATCTGTGTCTTATTAAATAACATTTTAATGAGGGTTCAGTACTTTTATTTAGTAAATACCAACTGGGAGGATTTCTGCAGGTTTTTTTGTAGTAGGGAAGTTTGTACAAAAGAAGTGTTTTCTTACTACCAGACTAGTTACTTTGAAGTATACGTCAGATTACATCAGTCTCTTATTTGAATTGGTACTACAGGAGACATCTATTGTACATCATTAGTGATGCATTAAATTGGTTATTTATGTTTTAAAATCTATGCATAGTAGAATCTTTTGTGTTTGCCTTCAAAGATTGCTGTTATAATAAAACATTTTGAAATGAATAAAGTTGTCTTTTTGGTTTAGTTAATGCATCATTGGAGAACTTGAAGGTTTTAGCCCCTAAACACTCATCTCCTTCTTTAGGAGCATTTGAGAAAATTGTGCAAATGACTTCATATTTTAAGAAAAAAATTATTGCACATTAATTCATGTAACTGCTTTAATATTTGTAAGTAAAGCAAATAATAGAAAACCTACTGCACGTCATTAAATCTCAAGTTTAGTTTTCTAAACACTTGAACATAGTAAGATTAAAATATACTGTGCTATCTTATTATGGTCATATATGTTATACTTTTTGGCCTCTTCTTGTTGCCACTAAGATTATATAGTTATTTTTATAATTGAAAATATAACCTGTGTATTGAAAATGTCATTTTCAAGCTTCTATCAAAAGATTTGTACAAGTGATGAAAAACAGACAACCAACAACATTTTTACTAGTTGCTGGCAGGAAATGAGCATATTTTGCTAAAGGTTTCTCACAATATGCTGTGTAACCCAATATTAAGAATAATTTGTAAGTGCAGTTTAAAACTTTGTGTTTACCACGTAAATACATACTAGACCGTATTAGCTGGATAGAAAAAGGATATTGCATTTTTAAATCCCATGTCGTACCAGGTATGTATAATTTAATGAGGGCTCTCAATGATGGCCTCACCTCTGAATTCCCTAAGAAAATAAAAGATAAATAAAAGCATGGAGCCCTAGCTTCAGAACAATCTGTGAGAGCACCAGTCTCTTGATTATACACACTGCTTGTCCTAGAGAGTGGTGTCACTTCTAATCCAAATCATTCCCTGTGCCTGTGCACTAGAGCCCATGTTCTGGGATACTCTGCTTGTAGGACTTGGTTTCCCAGTATTTGCTTATACTTGATCTTCTCCAATGAATCCTTTCTCTGGACTTACAAATGTTCCTCTCATTATAACATAGAGAGATACTATACCTTTTTTTTAAGCTATTTTATAATTTTGTTCCTTCCTCAACTGCTAAACTCTTTCCCCTTTCTTACCCCTTATTCACTTACTGTATTTGGACAAGACTGTGCCTACAGTGTGATTTTCATCCCAGCCACCATTGTCTTGCCATTGTCACCATTGTCTTTTAAATTGCCAAATTAAAAGGGCCCAAACTCAGCCTCATACTACTTGATCTGTCTACAGGATTCTTTCCCTCCTTCCTGAAACCCTCTTCTGCCTGATCAGCCTATCTCTTCCTTTTGGCACTTTGTCTTCTGGCCTGTTGAGTGCTGTTGTCCCAAGGTTTTATCCTTGGAATCTTGGTTACTTTTGAGTCTTAGCACTTCTGTGAATTGCACTGTTGCTCACATTTTAACACCTTCCCAACTTCAGAAAGTGTTATATGTATTTGTACCAGTGGGATATATATGTTTTGAAAGTGGGGAGAAGAGGAGAGGTTGATTGATTTTTAAGTCAATGCGTATGATTCTGGGAGCTGGCAAGTACAAAATCTATAATGCAGATTAGTGGTCTGGAAACAGGCAGAGTTGATGTTGCATTCTTGGGTCTAAAGTCTATAGGATAGGCCAGCAGGCTGGAAACTCTTGGAACATTAAAGGTGATTACAACATCATAGTATTTACCCCTTTTCCTCCAAATATGGAGTAGTATGTGGTAGGCTGGCTTTGCAAAATGCTTCTTAAATAGAATAAATCATGTAGGAGGTTAACTGCAACTAACGTGATTATAACTTACTGGCAAATTTACAGGTACAATATGCTTTTTCCTAGTCTTTAAAGGATAAATATATTACATCGTCATCTATATATATATTGGTGTCATCAATTTTCAGTCCATATAATGTTAAACCAAATTTTAGAAATTTGCAGAAATACCTTTTGTATTTTGATAAGCATGTGGAATATTTTCTTTTTTTAATAATAAAAATTCTGTTGTATAGTAATTATAATGGTAGAAAAGTACTCAAATCTGCTAGTTGAGAGGCTTAAAAGATTATAGTAATGGGAGAAAACTTATATAACCTTTGCAGTGTTTGATATAACAAACTTACAAGCTAATTGAGTCAGTGTATGGTTGTACTTAGAGATAACTAACTTGCAGGGGGTCTCTTAGAAGTAAAATTGATACTTGAA
Organism: Hystrix cristata; assembly: GCA_004026905.1. Taxonomy (NCBI): domain Eukaryota; kingdom Metazoa; phylum Chordata; class Mammalia; order Rodentia; family Hystricidae; genus Hystrix; species Hystrix cristata. The sequence goes on along the minus strand of PVJO010017339.1, from coordinate 6,203 downwards.
AGCTGTCCTGAGGCAAGTAGGTCCTACCCCAGTCTTATTGTTCTTATGAGCTATTTCTTAGTTAGACCTGATCATCTTTATATCACCTATTTTAATGAACATGGCGTTTTCTTTTTGTTGTTGTTTTTGGAGACAGTGTCTCACTGTGTAATTCAGGCTGGCCTTGAATTCACTGTGTAGCCCAGGCTGGCCTACAACTCACAATGATTCTCCTGCCTCAGCCTCCTAAGTGCTGGGATTACAGGTGTGTGCCATCATGCCCAGCTTTTAGAGCATGGTATTTTCTAATAAGCTGCCAGGAATTTATAATGTGATATCTATTACTGAATATTATTTACTTGTGCTTCACTAGTAATTCACTAATTCACTAATATAAAGCCTTTTAATAGTAATTTAGATGAAGTGAAACAAAGCAGATACTAAAAAAGCTTTATATTTTAGCAGTAATTTTTTTAACTACTTACTGTTGGGGTAATTTTAGATGTATATTCATTTGAAAACCAGTCTTATAAGGCTCTATAGCTTCAAATTAAAGATAACGCTATATCTGTGATTTGAAATGGGGACTTGGGAATTATATAGTAGACTTAAGCCAGCTTAGTAGATAAAGTAATTCTCTGTGAGGTTGACTTCAAACAATAATTGCCAATCCTTTACTTCTTAATGATTGTTCATTGTTAGAAAATAAAATCATCCAAAAATTTAAAATGTCAAATAAATAATACTCCAAATATTATTCCAGATATATAATGCCAAAAAAGTAATATTCCATGGACACATTTGATCAATGGTTTTCATATACTTGTGATGTTTTATAATTATTATATTAATTTTGATATTACTGTAATGTTTTTAAAACTGAAAGGATTGTTAGCAGCTCTCAAGGTCTGTGGTATCCAATTTCTTAAACACCCCACAAATGTAGCCAGCCCAAATTGGGATGTATGCTATATATATGAAATACATACTGGATTTAAACACCAGACCCAAAACAAAAAGGATGCAATAATCTCATTAATAATTAAATGTTGAAATGATTTTTTGGGAGAGCAGTAGTGAGGATTGAACCCAGGGCCTTCACACTGAGGTATATCCTAGGCATTTTTTTATTCTTTATTTTTGACAGTGTTTTACTGTGTTGCCCTGGGTGGGCTCAGACTTATGATTCTCCTGCCTCAGCCTCCCAGAATGCCCAGTTTATAGGAGTTCTTTATATATCCTGAATACCAGTCCTTTGTCATGTATGTTTAATATGTGGCAAATAACAGTTTATGGCCTCCTTATTCATTTTATTATGGATGTATTTTCATAAGCAGAAGTTTTAAATTTCAATGCAATCCAGTTTATCAGTTTTTTATTTTATGGTGATTTGTCTCTGTTTTAAGAAACCTTTCCTCTTCCCAATTTGAAGATTTTTTTTCCATGTCTTAATCCTTCGGAGTTTAGCTTTTACCTTTGGGTCTAAGGTAGTGGTGTAAGGAAGAGGTTGAGATTTCATTTTTCTCCTATATGGATATTCAGTTATTCAAACACAGTTGGAGTTCCTGGACATTTTGTTAGAAATAAAATTGTCAAGTAAATGTGGGTCTATGTCTAGGTTCTGTATTCTGTTCCATAGATATAATTTTTGATTCTTATACTATATTTACTGTAGCCTCATAGCAGGTGAGTAGTGATTTTTAACAGTTATGTGTATGCTAGTATATAACTTTACTTTCTTACTGACTTAATTTCCAACTTTGTACTACCATAACTAACCTGCCATTAAAAGCTGTGCCATGTGTACCTTTTCCCACTTCTTAAATTTTCTCCTTGGGGTTAATTTCTACATGTAGGAATGCTGGGTCAAAGAATGAATGCCTTTTTTCATTTTGATATATAAATCTAACCTGTTTTAAACACTCCCATCAGCCTTTCATTAGAGTACCTGTTTCCTCATACCACATGAAGAGTTAAAGTTAAACATCAAAAAGGTGAATTTAAATAAACAGTGAGCTTGGACTCTGAGAGGTTTGTGTATGTTTGTGTGCACATGTGTTTATGGAATTTGCATTTACTTTTCTTCCTAATGTTTATCTCTGAGTCATGTAGTCAAGTATTTTCAACCGAGTACTCATCTAGGAAACATCTTGCCAGTAAAAGGTGATTTCTTGAGCCTCCTATTCTGTCTTCGCATTGGCTGGTAATAGCCGTGCCTTGATGGAAGCTTGGGTGAGGTTCACGAAGGTAATGAAGACTGCTGTCATTGTGCAGTCACCTCTGAGAACTTTGACTGAACTCTGTACTTAGGCTTTCCAAAGCAAGTAAGAAGTCCTTGAACAACAGAAAGCAGTCTAGCCCCATTTAATGGATACCTGGTAATTTTCTTACATAATCGTAGCTTGTATGGAATAGTTTACAATTCTGATCTGAATCAGTAACAACGAAATGCTTTATTATTTTTGTACTCTGTATTTGTTCTACACTCTTAAATGTTGAAAGCTGAAAACAAAACTTGGTACTGGACATCTTCCCCCACCCATCCCAACTTCTTGGTGGTGTGCGGAAGGAATTTTCCATTAACTGTATCTCTCTGTGGCTGGTCTAAAGGAAAAAAATTCAAAACATGCCAAATCAGAAAAACACTGAACCATGAGATTTTGCCCAGTTCAACAGTTTCCTTGAGTATTTTTACATTGCTAAAAGAAGGCTAGTTCTTGTTTATTTCTTAAAGACAACTAATGTAGACCAGAGTGAGAAAATGGGTGTTCTGATTTTAAAGACCTCATTAAATATGTGACCTTTAGTAAATCACTCAAGTCACTCTAAGCCTCAGTTTCCTCATCTGTAAAAGGAAAGGTTTTATGTTGGCTGTCTCCAAGGTTCCTTTCTGTTTTGCTGTTCTTTGATTAACTCTGTTCCAGATTTCTAATTTAGGGTAAAATTTGTTTGAAAAATCAGTAGATTTTAAATATAACTAATGCTTTTGGTTAGAAAAATACAAAAGTACAAAAATTAAAGGTGTAATTCAACCCCATAAACAGCTGTTTCCCAACTCTGACTCTGTGCCTACCTACATAATGCCAGAGTAGAAGCCAAAGATGGTCTTTTTGTACAGGCACATACAAAAATGTTAAAGAAATAGACTGCGTGCCTGTTTGAGTCACCTGTTGAGGAAACAGGCAACTATTGACAAGTCTGATTCATGACTGAGTGACTGCTCTGCTAGCCTTCACATGATCCCCACTGAGCAAAATCTTTGACCGCCTGCTAAACAGGGTCTGTTTGAAGTTTCTTTTTAACATTTCCAAAACGTTAATTCAGCAGGATGTCTCCTCTGGGGTTCTCCATGTCACCAAATCAGCAGCTGTTGAAATCCATTCACTTCAGCATGAAATGTTTTCATAAGTGCTTTTTTTATTTGTGACAACAGCAAAGTAAATATAAGACTAAAATTCTACCTCATTCAATATTTACATGTGCTAAAATGCTTCTGATTGTAGTATACATTCACAATGCTTATTTGCAAGCATTAATACCAATGAATAATTTTACTACAGAAGATTGAAAATCAGCCTTGCCTCCACAATATACTGTGCCTTGAATTTGTTTTTAAAATAGTTCATACTTTGAGTAAGAACTTATATGATCACTTTAAAGTAGTTTTTGTATTTCTTACGAAGCCTGGATTTTTATGATTTTTGTGTCCTAGGTGGTTTATAAAGGATATGTTTAATTCTCCAGATGAGACTGTTAATTTTCCATGGTAGTATAAATTCTTCAAGCTTCCCGCTTTAAAGGGATTAATATTGAGCTTCCTAGCAAATAATTTAACAAGATAAAGTGATGTAAAATTCTTGAGGTAAACAGAGGATCAGCAAACTCTGATGGTAAAGATAAAGCACACCAAAGTCTACAGATTGCATGAACCTGTTTGAATAGAGTGGCACTCCTTAGAGCTAGGATCATTGTAAATAAAACCCATATATCTTTGCAAAGTTAACATGAGAACTGCTATGCCTTCTCACCATGGATTGCGCTGTCCCCGTCTCTGTTTTTTCAGGTTTTAAAAGACTTAAGTATAGTTTTATAAGTTCATTAGCTTGCTTCCTTCTTTTAGATGTATTTTACCTCCATATATCAAATTTCATTTCATGCAAAAAAATTATCAGATCAACCCATTATACAGTCTAGCAGCATGAAGTCTTTTCCATCTACAGGGAAAAGATTGTGTAAATCAAGCTCTTGGGTTTCAGTGGGAGGCAGAGGGTTGCATGGTGTCCATTTGTCAAGTTGATGGCACCGCAGTGTGGTTACATTAGCTTGTCTTTGAACAGAAGTGAAATCTTATGCGAAGCTCCCTTTGCTGTCATTTACACTAACATCCATCCTCTTAAGCCCAGGCCTCTGAGAAAAACAAAGTGATGGCACGATATAATCAGTCACTCAAGTTGTCTGTCGTCTGTTTTCTTAAGGAAATGACTTTTAAGTTACTGGGGCAGAGAACTGTAGAAAATTAACAAAGGTTGTAGTAGTAAAAGTAGGAATTTTTTAAAACTGCAGATGTCTTTTGGAGAAGATTTTATATGCAGAATGCCAAAAAGAATTTTCCCCCCTCTCTTTCATAATGGATCTCATAAAATGTATTTCTTCTTGAACAATAGACCTACTGCTGTTCACAACTGGAGTCTTTCTTGCTTAATGTGAGTACATGTTAATGCTCCCAAAAAAACTTTCTATAAAAAAAGTTTTTTTCTCAGTCTATAAAACTCTCCAGCTCAGTAGGCCCTCTGACAAGAAGCTCACCACCTTTTCAATTGAGAGCTATCTGAATTTCAGTTATGTAAGGGCAAATCTTGCATATAGTAGGCTACTTGAAGGCAAATGGTACTTTATTTATTTTTTTTTTGTTTTCCCCCCTCTCAAATGGTACTTTAAATGTAAATTATTTGAAATTCATTACTTAATATTACACTGAGACAATTTCTTTAAAACCCTGACTACATTGCCTGTGATGGCCAATCTAAGCCTGGTGATCAAATTTGCAGGTTTTATTTCCCTAAGCCTGTTTTATGGGCTGAAACACTCAGGTCATTTGCACCCTGTCTCATTCATCATGAAGTAGTTAAACTCAGATTGTTAAACCAGGAGAGATTAGCTGACAGTCGACATACATTAGATTAAGACCTCCTTTGGTTGTACTTAACTATTTATCCATCCCAATTTTGTGGCATTTATAGTGAGGTATATTTTGTGGTCGAATTTAAAAGAAGCAAGAAGAGAATTTTAAAACAAGGGGAAATTGTCTCTTCGGCAATGTGATTAGTATTTTTTTTAACATTTTCATTTGCTGCATTGGTAACTAATACTGTATTGAAGACCTCTTAAATAAGAAACAGCCAGTTGATGTGCTTGAATATAAAAGAAGTTTTCACTTTTGTTTGCCTTGTGGACATACTTATTTAGCTTTATTTTTTTAAATAATAAATTTGAGTAAACAACTCTTTTCACCAGAAGTCTTTCACCAGAGGCAATACATTCATTCTTTGTTTAAAAACTGCTCTAGAAGATCCCTTAAGAATTGATAGACAGAAGTGACCCAGACTTCTTAGCATATAGGAAAAAGAAATTTAGGTATTTTTAGATAAGAAATAAATGAGTAGTTATTTTAATTGTAGTTAAATATATTTCACAAAATGCTGCTGCTGTTGACCCTTGCATCCCTTACAGTGAGCTATTAAGCATTGTATTATACAAAAACTTTGTTTTTTCCTTCCCTTTTGAAACTTATGTGAACATTTAGAATTGGTGAACTTCTGAGAAACCCAGAAGATCAATCTTGATTAGTTTATTTTTCTTAGCAAAGATTTTGATAGCCTAGAATAGCTTTTTTATCTTTTAAAGGATTCCATATTTCCTCTGTTGAGGGATGAAATATTCTTAAAAGCAACTCATAAATGAAATAGTGAAAAAGTTTAACTAACTGAATCTTTTCATTGTCACTGAGAATCAGACCTCAAATTTAAAAGACTGATCTTTAATTGCCCTTTTCCTCATATTTCTTCCCAATTTAACTTCAAGGTGATTTTTAAAGTTATGGCTTAATTGGATGGTCATTTTACCTTTGCTTTAGAGCAATTAATTATAGCTTTATTGCAACTTTATTTCCTTGAACCAGCAGAAACATGAATGCTGAGATCTGTGTGATCAAAAGCTATTTTGTG
>PVJO010017338.1:0-39427 GCA_004026905.1 Hystrix cristata | reverse complement strand
AACACAATTTGTAATAGCTAAGTCTTGGAAACAACCTAAATGCCCAACAACCAATGAATGGCTAAAGAAAATGTGGTTTTTCTACACAATGGAGTACTACACAGCCATAAAAAGGATAAACTAGAGTCATTCGTATATAAATGGATGTTCCTTGAGAACATACTTTTAAGTGAAATAAATCAGACACTCATGAGTACACATCGAATTGTTTCTCTGATATGAGAAAACATAACTGTAAATAAGGACAAAGAGGTGTAATAGATATTATATAAAAGGAAGATAATATACAAAGGAGAGGAGTACTAGAACAAAAGACAGGGAAAACCAGAAAGGCAACAAAGGAAAGAAAAGGGAAAGGGAAAATATGGAAAATTATGAATAAACCTGCTGTAAATAGGGAGGGAGGGAACAGAGGGGAGGGGTGGGGAAGAGGGGGGAGAACCAAGATGCATCATGTATAGGTACCAAATAAATGTGATGAATGTGACCATTGTATGTAAAATGTACCGATACATGTTCTTGGTTTAAAACAAAAATTTAAAAAAATAAAATAAAATAAAATAAAATAAAATAAAATAAAATAAAATCGTAGAAAGCTTGTAAAGACCTTGCCCTTTCATGTAAGCCTTAACTTTCTAGGAAAGAAGGTAACTAGTGGTCTTGTTCATCTCCTGGTGGCCACTTTTATTCCTCGGAAAGGGTTTCATGAGATTTTTGCTCCTTTTTTCATGAAAAGCCATTTTCCTAGTTCATAAGTCTGTCTAGTGGGGCCGAGCAGCAGGTTACCCCAGGTGTTTAGGGGAGTCATTTCCTCTCAAGTCCTCCAAGCTGGATCACCCCTTGTCTCTGGCCCTCTGCATATTTTGTTATTTTTTTGCATACTTCCCTGGCACATTAAAGGGTCCTTCTTGCCAGCTCTCTTGAGACATGGACGAGCCGCAAGCCAGCCATATGGGGTGAGACTGGAAACTCTCCCAGGGTTAAAATAAAGGGAGCTCGAATGAAAGAAGACTTGAACGCTCTTGTCCCTAAGCCATAAGATTCCACCCCAGCACTCCAGATATTGGGGTGCACAGGAGGAGGAGAAAGTCTCTCCTGGAAACACACAGCAGTTGGACACTGTCCACAGAGCCTTGCACAGCCGTATCTGCAAACAATTAAACACTGCGTTTCTGCACTGAAGTTTATTCTCGACAGGAAAACGCTGGGCCTGTGGGTGCTGAAGACAGCTAGGAAGCTCGGTCACCATGTGTCCATGACTGTTCTTGCTGGAATGTAGGATCCCACCAACATGTCTCCCTAGAAAAGTGCAAATTGGATCCAGTCTTGGGCTTTGGGCTCTTTGCATTTCCGAAGATGGTTTGAATTTGTCCTTGGACTCGGAATGCCTCTTTGGTTTCAGACTAAACTTGCTTTCGATCATCCATCTCCATTCCTCACTGTCGAGAAATACGGTTTTCTAGATCGTTTGGGTTTAACCCCAAAGGTCAAGCATATCTGTCTTTTGACAAATCCACTCCGACAGCTCCCTCGTGGGCACGAGGTCCAGGCAAATTAAGTTTTTCTCACAGAAGAGATGGGAAGCATATCTATGTAACTTCAGGTGGAAAAGACGGCCTTGTGCCCTCCAGGGTTAATTTTGAAGGATGCATAAATCAGCCAGCTCTGCGGGAAATGTGCTAAAGTTCTGGAAATCCCTAGATGATCCTGTTATTTTAACTACTAAAAACCACCTCAGTGTCTCTTGGGAGATGTAAGAACTCCACTAACTGACAGTGAATGAAGCAGCTCTTGCACATGGTGCCTGGTGAACTTATCTGCAAAGATATGCCCCCTCCTACTTGGAAAACACCTATCCACAAAGGAAAGAGAAATAAAACTAAAAGGCCTCTTATAAAATTATTACCTTGTCATTTAAATCAACAGCAGCGATGCCATGACAGAAACCAGCAGTTGTGCCACATTGTTTTATCACTCTAATTACATCAAGAACACAGTAACTGTCTGGCAGAGATAAGATTAAGGGAAGCGGAGCCCTTCTGAAATTTCTAATAGACAGCACCTGGATTTATGGACCAGTTTTGTGTTTGGACATTAAGCTCAATTACTCTGCTTTAGCTCTGAAGAGTTCTGTCGCCAGAGAAGTATCAGCGAGTTGATGCCTCATCGCCGGCCCCTCCCCCCCCTCCCCGCCGGCTCTGATCTGCCCACACAGGACAGGGTCTCCCTGTGGGACAGACAGAGGCTGACTGTTTTCCTTTCCCTGCTACCTCCCCTCCTCTTTCTCCACCTCCTCGGCAAAGCACGAGAGCCGCGGCCCTTCTTACTGGCTGAGAAGCTCGGAGTCAACAGCTAAAGTCATTGCAGAACGACATAGCTCACGGACACTTTGGGATCAGCTGATCTTGACACTTCACTCTACCTCGGAGGGGGTGAAGTCCAGAGTGCAAATAGTTGCCAAAAGCCCATAGCTGGAGCTTCAACCGGAACCTAGATTTCCAGTCTCCTGGGAAAATGCAGAGCTCACTTTTGCTTCCTATGAGAAGCTTTTGCTTTTCACTGGGCTCATCCTTGCTCTGAGTTCAGCTGTCTCTTCCCCAGAATCTTACCTGCTTTTAAAAGCTGAGAACGACGGGTGTGTAGGGAAACACAGGTCTGGAACTTCCGTTGCCTCCCCTCAGCGGCTGTCTCTGCTCCTCACACCCTTCCTTGTTCTTTCTTTGAAGTGGAGAAGAGAAGGGTGACAGAAAAGGGCCAATACGGCGCCTTTCTTCATTATGAACTTGGAGAGACCAAAAGGAACTTGGGGACAGTCCACATTCCCACTACAGGTCTTCTTCACCCTCTCTCTGCAACTGAATCACTTGAAGGGCTTTAAAGTTCAGCTTTGTGCTACCCCTGGGCCTGCTAATCAGAACAATGAGGATTGGGTTTGTACATTTAGCCTGTTTCCAGTAGACCTCATGTGGCCGACTCAACACCAATTAATAAACCCAACTTTAGAAATTGTGGATCTTGGAGTGAATAAAATGTTTAAAAATAAAATGTAGCTCATATACATCATCGTCTCTATGGACAAATTATTTACCCTCCTTGTGACTCGGTTACCCTGTGTGAAAAATGGGTCCTTTGGTGAGGATGAAACATAACATATATGTGTGCATATATATATATAATGTACATCCCTGTCTAACACCCACATGTAATACATGTTTAACAGTTGGCAGAGATGTGCACCCAGAACACTCTAGGTCTTTAGGTTAATACAGACTGACGTACACTACCCCAGGACTCCCCTGCCCGGAACAAGGTTCTCGCTCTTCTGGTCGCATCTGTGTGGGCTCTGGGCAGCAAGGGCCCACCTTCCCTACTGTACCTGCCGTCACTGAAAATCACAAATCAGTAGGATACTGATGCTTCTGACCGTCAAAGCAGAATCTTGGTGAATTGCCAGTGAGGTATCTACAATTTCTTGTTCTGCTTTGTAAGCACGTAAGCTACTGCAGACAAGCAGGACCCTGGACATCAGAGCTGGTGTCCACGCTGGCCTGGCCTTGGACCAGAGGTAGCCCAGCTGGGGTTTTGTTTATTTGGAAGGCTGGGAAAATAGAAAAGAAAGATAGAAAGGAAAAGAATGCCTTGGTCCCAGCAGGAGAAGCACTACAGGAGCCTCCGTGTCCTCCAGGCAGCTCGGCTTTCCGCCCTTCATTTCCTCTCCCTGCCAGCCATTCAGTGTGCAATCTATACAAGGAGCCTCTACAGCTCATGATTCACTCCTACTTAACCCACTGCAATTTGCCTCCGGCATGTGTTAAGGTCAGCAGTGACCATTTAATCACAAATTCAGTGGCTTTCCTATGAGTTCATGGATATAAATTTGCTCACTAATCCTTGTAAGAAATGCCATGACTCCTTTTCTAAATTAATTTAGCAAATCCTTCTACAAAGCTGACAATATGTTGTGCAATGTCTGAAGTACTTTTCAAATGTTCACTTACTTATTCTATATCACAGCCCTACAAGATAGCCCCGCTCTGTGAAGACACCGAGGTTCGAAGAGATAGTTACTTTCCCAAGGTTACATAGTGAGGAAGTGGAAGAGGTAAAATTCAGCCCTGGACATTAAATGCTGTAGCACTGACTCTAAGAGTAAAGCCGACTCTGAACTCCCATTTGACAAGGCCAGGGAACCTAGCTAAGTAACTATTAAATGACTGAGTTCTTTCCTTTCCCTCTTTGGATCATAAAAGAATTCCTGAGGTTGGGTATGTCCAAGAGATGAAAACAGTCCCTAATTCTTGCTCCTTCTTGCTCACTGCCATTGTATTTGTTCCCACCGTGACACAAAGCCATTGTCGACACCACTCCTTTCCCACACACCCGGAAGAGAGATTCCTGTTTTGAGCAGGCTTCAAAGATCCCTTTACAAACCCTCTACTGACCCCAGTGAAAGCCTTCTGTAGGCTTCAGGCTACAACCAGCATGGAGTCTGCACAAACGTTTCAGATGCACAGCCCATTCCTGGTGCTAGCAATGAGCTGGATTCTGCCACTCACAAAACCTTCTTCGGCATCCCTTCAGTCACAAAGGATCCACATCTTTCAAGGAGGATGATCACATTGTCCCAGCTTACCCAGTACTTTCCTGGTGTTAAGCCTGAAAACCCCACATGTTAGTTTGGAAAAAACTGGGACAATTGGTCATATAAATGCCAAGAGTAGATTTGGGTATCATTCTCCTTTAATATACTTCAAATCATGTAAGTGAAGGTCAGAATTACATGGTTACTTTGGGGAGGATAAAGCATGTTGCTTTGGCTGTGACGTCTTGCAAAGACTGAGCTGTTATGGTTCAGAACTTTACTGGGGTTACTGTCACTATCCATCGTATGCTGCCTCACTTCGTGTCTTATCCACTCATGCTCCAAAACCCAGGTCGCCTCTCACCTCATATGTGGATGGCCCCTGAACATCCTGATCTGAATGTATTTCCTCCCTCCTGAATTCTTCTGGAAAGTAGCGCCCTTGCAGTTTATTTGTCACTGAATCACGTACAGCCTTGTGAAATAACTTCTACTGATAAAATAAGCTAACATTTAGATCTCTTACTACTTTTACCTGCTATGCTGTTCAAATCTTACCTTAGGGGAAAACATTTCTCGACAAGAAGGCACTGTCATATTTGTATCTACCCAAGCCACAATGAATCTCACACATAGTAAGTGCTGGATCACATTGCATTTCCTTATTTTGTTTAGATTTGGATCATTGCCTGTGATTCTCAATAGGGAAGCAGTGTGAAGACAGTTAGTGTTTGACCACAGAATCATTTGGAATATTTGTTAAAATACAAATTCAGATCTGTACCCTCAACCTCCTGAATGTAAAGTCTGATAGCTACTGTGGTTGCAGTTGAATGATCCTAAGGTTTCAGCCTGACCTACCTGGATTTTAATCTGAACTAACACTGCCCAGCTGTGAGATTATTAATTACCTATTAGTCTCCTTATCTAAAAGATGATAAAACAAAAGTTTATAGTAAGGTTATGAGGATGAATAGTATAACATGTGTAAAGAGATTAACATAGGACTTGGAATATTCTAGAGAATTATTAAGAATTGCTCACATCCGTGTACCTCATGGCAAATGACTCCTTAATGTGAAGAAGCACCAAGTTTCCATATAGTAATGTACTAAATTCGATCTCAATAATTTTCTCCTGGAATCACAAAAGCCCAGATAGTCTCCACAGATGTCACTGAAACATTTCACCAAAGAGCAATTTATAGAACAGCAAGATACATGTTTCTTTTGTTGGCCTTTTTCAACATCTGCCCTATGGTCTCATGGATATTTTAAAGAAAAATAAGTGGATTTGAAACTCTTGGTCTACAGAAATCACCAGAGAAGAAAGAATATGTATTTCAGACACTGGGAAACAGTGTAGAAAAGGAGGGTATTCAGTTATTGGTATTTTGATTCTGTAAGAGAAAAATAAAAAAGAACAAGTCTAACACAGACTAGAAGAAGAGACCAACCACTAAGAGACAAAGAAACAAGGGATTGAATGATGAAGAGGAAGAGGAAGAGGGAAAGCCAGAAGAGAAGGAGGAAGAGGTCATTTCAATTAAGAATCAGAAAACGAAATCATGGGTAAAGTTTTCTCTCTTGATGTGTTAAGTATACCATCTGTCACGAACATGAAATTTACATTTTAAATGTATTTTACATTGCACAATGGTTGCTTTATGTGTATTTGCTTATAGTAACCATTAATACATTTTCCTAATCTATTCTATAGCATAGATATTTCTTAATCTTTTTGTTGTGTTATAAAGCCCTTATTTAAAATAATTTATTTTCATAACACACTTTACTATGTTCCTATTATTAGCTCTTCTCACACTCTTATTTATATACAGAACTATCTTCTCTGCTTGACAGGGGAAAAATTGGAAGGCAGAGTTTCAGTCACTTTTGCGTCCCCAGGGTCACAGATTCTGGCACAGAGTAAACATCTGATATTATATTGGATTTACTTGAGTTGAAAAAGATGTCTGAATATTACAATGATTCCTTTAGTGATCTCATTTGCTCTTGAGGATCTGGTCAGCTGCCTCTTCCACAGATGCCAGGAAAAGACCAAACAGAGACCAGCGAGGCTCTCTAATTCTCTAAGTCCTTGGTGCCATTCTAGCTGTGTGATTCAGGCTCTCTAGATCCTCTGCTTTCTGGTTGAAAAAAAAAATAAGATGAACTTTAGTGGCTTCGTTTCCCTACTGGTTAATTCCTGAACATTCTCAGCCAATATTTTAAAAGTCACAGAACTGATATTGCTGTGGGTCCCAGAGAAAACCTGGGCCTCTTACTAGTTTTGCAACCTGGACAAGTGTGGAAATATTTTTGACCTTCACTGGCCAAAAGAGGATCATACATACTCAGGAAGAAGTCATGAGACTCACTGAGTGTAAAGAATGTAAATATTTGAGCAGAAAGTCCAGACCATAGTACATTTTCAATGAATTGAAGAAACCGGAAGCTGGAAGACAGGAGAAGAGGAGGACATGATGGCTGGAAGGGCTAAATGCAGAAATCACCGGTACCTCACCCTGATCTGCTCTACTGTTAGCGAGTCCTCAGTAAAAGGTGGTACCAACTACTTGCTGTGGGAACGTGGTAGAGTGTTGCCGAACCGCTGAACAGTGCTCCGCAGTCAGGCACTAACTGAATCGATGCGTATTTGACTTAGAATTAAGTCGTTCTATTTCAGGCAGTTTTCTGAGTAAGCAATTCTAGGCTCCTTTTGGTCTCACATAGCTTCTCTGTTCCTTCTTCCTCTTCGCCCTCACTGCATGAAGCCACCAGACGGAAGATTTCCACTGCACTCTCTTCAACCTCCCTGGAAGCTTTTCTCTTTGACACGTTCAGTTATAAGCTCAGTAAGGGATGATGACATTATTCGCTGCCAGGTGATCAGAAGATTCTCTGAACAGACATCACCAGCTCCTCCCTGGCTTCAAGAGGACTCTGGTGTCACCGAGTGGGGGGCTAATATTGAGCAGGAGGACCAGACACTTGAAAAGGCTTCAGGGGAGTCACAGCTTAAAGGAATGGACAACTTCTGAGGCTGCACATAGTCCATGCACATAATGCTCAGGATATAACCCAGAGATGGGAGTGGCCGTGTTCTGCCCATGTGCTTCCAAAGAGAAAGGTCCCACCCGCTCCCTGCCCACCAGCCTTTTTCTCTGCTCTCAGCGACTATTCAGTTATCATGGACTGACCCCCTAGATACCTTAGTGACAAGGCAGATTCCCCGTGCCCATGCCGATCTCCGATCTCCACGCCACACTTCCCTCACTTCCTCTGGCCTCAGCACTCTGCCCGGAGCAGGGGATTCTCAGCTCATCCCCATGCCTTTCAAAAAATCCTTTTCTTTTGAAATAGTTGCAGATTGAAAGAAATTTCACAAAAATAGTACAAATAATCAGTGTATACTCTTTATACAATAAATTCCCCAAATCCTCATTACCATATTGGCTTTATCACCCTCTCTATATCTATTTATGCACATACATAGTCTGAAACATTTGTGAGTCATTCGCAGACTTCAGGTCCCTCAGTGTCCAAATTCTTCTGTATGCATTTCATAGAAACAAGAGCATTCTCTTATATAACCACAGTACAATTCTCAAAACCAGCATGAAATTTAATGGAGTATTATTATCTAATTTGCAGATTTGGGTCAAATTTTACCCCTGGTTCCACTAGCTTCCTCTGTAACAAAAAAAAGAAAAAAAATCTGATTCAGAATCCAATCTAGGCCTTCATGTTGCTTTTATTGGTTATGTCTTTTTAGTCTATTTAAATCTGAAGTAGTCCCTCAGCCTTTGTTTTGAATGACCTTCATATACCTGAAGAGTACAGGCCAATTCTTACAAGAATACCACCCTCAAATTACACGCATCTAATTACTCCTTATGATTTTGTTCAAGCTGCTCAGTTTTGGTAGAATAAGCCAGGAGCAACATTGTGTCCTCAGTACATCCTATCAGGAGAGATGTGACAGCTATTTGTCTCAGCCATAGTGACGCTAACTTTGATCACTTAGTTAAAGTGGTGGCTGCTTACTTTCCCCATTGCAGAGGTACTATTTTTCTTTTCATAATTCATAATTGCTTTATGAAGAGGTACTCGGAGGCTATGTAGATATCCTGTTTCTCATCAACATTTCCTTCATTAAATTTAGCATCCATTTGTGAATCTTGCCTGAGAAAATTATTACTGTAGTGGTTGCCAAATGGTAATTTTCTAACTTCATCACTCTCTTTTTATTTGTTAGGTGCAATTCCACTATAAGGAAGAGCTTTCTCTTCTCCATCGATGATGTATATGTGTGTGTGTTTACATGTATCCTTGAGTGTTTCCCACTGCTGCATAACTAATCACCACAAACTTAGTGACTTAACACAAATGTGTTATCTTGAAGTTCTGGAGGCCAAAAATACAAATGGATCTTGCACGGCTAAAACCCAGACATCAGCAGGCTAGCATTCCTTCCGAAGACTCCAGGGGAGAATCTGCTTTTTCCCTTTTCCGACTTTTAGAGGCTGTCGCTACCCCTTGGCTGTTCCCAGCAATCAGGTCATTCCACTGTTCACCTCCTACCTCCCTCTTTCATTCTGAGGGATCCTGTGTTTACATCCTGCCCACCCAGATAATCTGGGGAAATCTCCCCATCTCAAAATCCTTACCTTCATCACATCTGCAAAGTTTCTTTTGCAATGTAACATATTAAGGTAACATAATCACAGATTCTAGGAATTAGGATGTCACCATTTCTGGGGATCATTCTCTTGCCTACCACAATCAGTGCGGACTCATGAATTCTTATTTTAAATTAGGCATTATCATTGGCTTTGCCTCTAAAATTGTACAAAACTTGGTCACTTTGAACCTTTTTAATCTGACTTCTGAGTCTGTCTTTTTCATCTGTCCCCTCTCAGATACACTCAAAAACAATGTTTAATCTAGGCGCTCTGAGCACAAGGTGTCCTAGATTTGGTTTGTACTTCCCCTGCCCCAAGCCTGGAATGAGACAGGCTACTTGAGCTCTACTTTCTTTTATTGGAGAATAGCATTTAGAAATTAAGATCTGGGCAGTTTATATGATCATTACTACCAGGTTCTATTTCATAATAAATGACAGATAGATAGACAGACAGATCTATACACACACAACTCTACTGATCTATCATCTATATATTGATCATCTGTCTCTACCTATCTACTAATCGATCTCAAAGTGTATCTATGTATGTTAAAAACCATGATTTCACATTGATTCTTCGAATTCTAATCCACCATTGGGTTTACACTAGCTGTCTACATTTCTATATTTGTAACTCCTTTCTCAGACATTAGAGCTCTAACTCTCATTATCCACAATATATTTTACATATTTGCTCAACCACATGCACATTTAAAGTAGTTTTGGGGATTGCTAGCCAACTCCCATTTGTAAACAGATCTACTAACTACAGTTTAGTATTTGTTTACAGTTATTTTTCTCTTTAGCCTGAGGGTATGTAGTCAAAAGACAGTATTCAAAAGTTACTTGGGTTAATTCCCTGTCTCTGCATTCTGTGACATTATATTTCCATGTTTTTGTTTTTGTTTTTTAATCTCATTTCTCCCAACATAGTTCCCATTAGCAGGCAGTTGTTAATCAAAAACTGCTAATCAGTTGGGAATCCTTTCTGTAGGAGTCAGTCTGTGTGAGAGCTCCCTTGTATCAATTTCTATTTGTCTTTACTTGTTTTCTTTTCTCTGGGTCCCTCCAATCAGAAAGAACACAACGTAAGAGCGGAGGGGGGCAACCTCTCACCACTCTAATCTTCACTAGAGCCTTCCAGATAAAACATAAATCTTTGTGGAATCAATGCAAACATCCCTGTGGTTACAGAGAAGGGCCAAAGATGATTAAAGTGATGAGAAAAAGGAAGAAGAAACAAGACAGTAATATTCCTTTCAATTCTACCATTTTTGGTTCCCAATAACAGCAATATTTGATTTATGTGTTTATAATCTTTAGGGTCCTTTTTGAGCATTGGAAGGTGACCCTTCTTGTTCCCATTTTATAAAAGAGTAAAGTGTGGTTCAAATTGATTTAAAGAACTGGGTGAAGCTTTGTGCTTAATATATGATCAGAACTAGAAAAGAAATTTCTTATGGAGAAAATAATGTTCTTTTAACTTAAAGTATTTATAACAAATCAAGGGATTGAGATATACATGGACAAAAGTTAATAACCTTTCCCTGCCCTCCTCACATGCCAACATTAAACATGCAGGGCATGTCTGTCTTTCAAAAATGTGCAAAGTCTTGAGACCACCATGAACTCCAAGATTCCAAGAGTAGAGGAGATCCCCTGGTATAAGATAGGGAAACTGAGTCACCGACTCACTTCATGAAGTCAGTCTAAGCCCAGGACGCACTGACTATCTTCGGACCTGAGGAGGTAGACTCTCAGGCTGTGAGGAGGCTCCACCAACTGGAGCTCCCTCATGCTTGGAGACTGGGATGGTTTATGCGTGAACTTGAGTGGCCCAGGCAGGTGCTGCAACTAAACACTGTTTCCAAGAGGTCTATGAGGGTGTTTTAGTTAGGACTAGCATTTGAGTTGGTGGGCTTAGCAAAGCATATGCCCTCTCCACTGTGGGTGGACAGCATCCAATCTTCTGAGGGTCTGAATAGAACAAAACGGAGAAGTGGAAGAGGGAGGAATTTGTCCTTCTTTTTCTGTTTCTGGACTTGAGTGGGAACATGCTGCTTGATCTTCACATTTTCCCTCCTAATATGCCTTGACTGGCACTCGGGCATTTGCCCCTGTCTCTTACTCATGGTAGAACCAGCCAGGACGCTAACCACCTTCCTTTGCTCATAGGACACACATTAGACAACCTATTCTCTCCTCTGTTTAGAATGGGGCAGGTTGCATAAAGCTAGCACCATAGACGAGCCTGTGAATACATCCCTGGGCAGTGTAGGAGCTTTTTAAAATTATACAAGAAAAATCCATTGCAGATTTTTCAGCCAGCCTAACTACCTCCCAGAAGGCACACAGGTTCTAAAATTAATCATATCCTTTTCTTTCCCCCTTATTCCTATTATACATTGTTATTCACCCTGGCAAGACGGTCAAAGGTTTAGTTCAGAGGTTTGCAACCTGGGGTCTCTAGACTTGTCGGGATCCATGAAGGGAATAGGAGAGGTCTTTGAGCTATTTTCAATATTTCCAAAAGCTTGACAGAAATTGTATATTATCGGAGATAAGGCTGCATAGGCTAACTAAAATGTCAAGTTGCTCAGCTTTTAGGCTGTATCCTATGAGTTCATTGTGTAGCTTTGGTTATCAGACATTAATCTAAAATTGGAATTGGAGGGCATGTGTGCCTTTGATGAATGAAAAAGAGAAACTCTATTAGTTATACATGCTGGTTGCTCATTAGACAAAATGTTTTAAGGCATGGGTCTATGTGGGAAAAATAATAAAAGGGGCCCTTGATAGTAAAGAACTCAGAATCCAGGTCTGGCAGTCATGGACTTAACCCACAAAGTGCCTTTGCATTACCATTTCAGCCCTGCTTAGGCAGATGCCTAAATGAAGTTGTCAACTGCTATAATTCCTTTCCTTGGCATATATGGATCTGTTGTACAGGAAAGCCAGACATCTGCTTAGACAAACACTTCGCAAATTGAAGACCCTTTAGAGAAATTCTGAGGGAGCTATGGAAATAAGAGTCACAGCAAGAATGTGTGTGTGTGTGTGTGTGCGCACGCGCACACGTGTTGAAGAGGAGTTCAGTTTAGTTCAAAAGAATCTAGACGTGTGTGTGTGTGTGATTGTTCAATGGCAGAAGTTGTGGAGTCCAAATGAGTGAGAATTTGTCAGTGAGTGAGCATATAGCTGTGTGTGTGTTTGTGTGTGTTTGTGTGTGTGTGTGTGTGTAGTGCATGTGTTGACAGTTGGGGACTTGGGTGTGGATTTGGAGGGTGGCTGAGTGGGCATGTGGGAGTACTTGCATGTGTATGTTCTCACATGTGGATAAGCAGGGAGTGAACTGGAGCCCGGAGTCTTCCAGGATATAAACCCTGCCCTAGACATGTGCCAAGTGCAAATACAATAGACCCAATTTATGATTCTATAGATTCTAAACAAACAGGGAGCTAAGTCAGGTTCACTTGAAACCAAATAGCCTGCAGGAAACAGCCTGGTGCACCCGAATCCAGCAGGGGGCTGCTGGTCTTGCCCTTCTACCCAGCGGCAAAGTTGGCTGCTTTCCACTGCCGACTTGGCAGTCCTGTATCAGGGAGCAAGACAGCTTGGGCAGGCCTTGGTGGGAAGAAAAAATTAATCTACTGAGACACTGGCCCACAGCTACAGAAAAGAGACACGCTTTGGGTGCCCTTTCCATCAGTGGGGGAAATAAAGCCAAGAGATGGCAGAGCCCACCTTTTCACGACCTGCAGAAAGTACAGCTGAGTCTCATTTGCACAGGTCCCAGGTAATCCATGAGTCACTGGCTGGCTGGCATCTTGAGAGCTTGTGATTCTGTGAGTGTGTGGAATGAAGAGGAGAACACTGTGTCCTCTTTTTTTATGATAGACACCTACATGGCCCTTGGGCTCCTCCGTGGTGAATGGCCTGATCTACCATCTGCACACAGCCTTCCCTGTCTGCCTGATCCGGGATTTAAAGACTCTCTCAAGAACATGGGTGTCCTTGTTCCAGGACCTGTGCAGTCAAAGAAGGCTCCCGTTCTCCACCCACGAAGGTTTGAAGCCTTCTGCTGCTGTTTTGTCTTCCTCCACCTCTCTCCTCTAATTAGACGTATCCCACAACATTTAGGGGAATTTTTTGCAGGTGCTTCTTCATCCAATCAATAGCCCAGAAAGCCAGGCTGTACACAGCAGAATATCCAAAGCCAGTGACTACCAGGAACATAAGGGTGTGACGTGAAACCGTCCTGCCTTGGTGAGTCTGACAGGACGAGCTCACATCCTTTGGGACTTGGTGCCCCGCACACGTCTCCCTTCCCTGTTCCCTGCCCCCTTCTGAGCCATCAGCATGCCAGCAGAGACTGCCCACCTCCAGGCCTATCCTTCTGTTCCCTCCCCTACAACCTCAGACAAGTCTCCTTTCGAAAGCCGGGATCTGATCATCTCTCTGGCCCAAAATCTTTTGTCTGCAATAAAAGCTCTAAAATGCTTTCCTGACATTTTAACTCTTGATCTTGCCTTTAAACTCTGCTATGCTTTGTTATTGTTGTTGCTGTCACAGCTTCTAATTGCATTCACAATGTCCCTTTATGTCCAAACAAGTTTCTGCCTAAGGCTGCTGAGGTTCAGCAAAGGGAAAGAAAAAGAATAAATCACCTATCAGAGGGCTCAATCAGTTGCCTCAATTCCTTCTAATAAAAATTGTGTTGTTAAATTGTTTCATCCGTCTGAAATTTACCTATATGGAGGATTTTTATTTCAAAATGGTTAGTCAATTGCCTCCAGCCTACTGAAGCATTAACCCTTTTCCCATCGATTTAAAGATGTTAAATCTATCATACAAGAAATCCATACCATCTTCCAAGACACTTAGTATCTTATTCTGCTGATACACTTATCTATTCTAGGGGTCGGCGAATTACAACCCACTGGTCGAATCTGGCCCAACACCCAGCCCGTGAGCTACGCATAATTTACATTTTAATTGTTTCTTTAAAAATGAAAAGAATATTTCATGATACCTGAAAAATATCTGAAATTAAAATGTCAGCATTTATAAATAAACTTTTACTGGAACATAGCCACTTGATTGGTTACATGTTGCATATGGGAACTTTTCCTCTATAGAATGGAGGAGACGCTACAGAAGCATGGGACCCACCAAGATGAAAGTATTTATTATCTTTCCAGAAAAAAAGTTTGCTCTTGCCTGATTTCATCCAAATTCAACATAACATTGCTTAAATAAATCTAGCTTTATAAATATTTTGAGACCTAAACCGGATGTAATCTTAGAGGGCCCTCTTAAAAAAAAGAACATGAAATTATAGTAACTATAGTTAGAAAAACAAGCTAAAAAGTACATTTTTATTGAGAATGAGGAAATGATCAATCTAAACTACATATTTTAAAGACTTTACAAATACTACAAACATCCCCAAATCAATAAAAATAATATAATTTCTGTGTTAACTGACATGCCTCAGTAATGCTTTTTTCTCAGTTTTGGTCTTATAAACACTTTATCACTTTTTTCACGTGGCAAAAATTTTGTAAGGTTCTCTTTAGAGAGAATAAAAAAGTTATTCAAAGTTTTCTGTATGTACCATAGCTCAAATTTAGATTTTTATCATCAATAGCTTTAAAAAGTTTCTTTCAGCACCACATCTAGCTATTGGGAATGGCTGCCAAAGTTACAAGATTTTGGCCAAATCTGGAAAAATCTTTAGCAAATTCATTCATCCCGAGTCTCAATTTCTAAATTTCTTGTGCTGTGATGAATCTGAAAAATTCTTTGGACGGACAACATTTGTTAACCAGTTTCTTGTCAATATTCTTGTATTGGCAAATCATAGGCTGGCATTGTTTTTGTTGATCTCAATGTATTGTTTTGAATCAGCAATAAATGAAAATATTTTCCAATGTATTCCTATGGTTCATTCTTTTTCACTACTTCCATTGTCAATCTATGAGCTTAATCATGACTTCTATTGAGAACATAGCCCTTTCTCTTGATAATCATGATTTTGATTAAAAAATTTTAATGTTTTATAGTTAACATTTTGTTTCCATTTTCTTCTTGATGTTTACATAATTTCTGATATTTTTATAGTTCATTTTTATTGTTCTGATTTCCTATTTTGATTTTTTTGTCGATTTCTCTTCCTATTCCTTAATAAATAAATTTAAAGATGGTGAAAGAAGTTATCTTTTATACGCATCCACATCAAATCAGAAGTCTGATTTGGATGGGTATAAAATAATTGAATTTGGAACAATTCAATTTTGTTGAATTGTTCCAAAACTTCTTGCAAATTGCAATCTTAAAAAGTGGCTTTATCAACTTTACACATTAAATTTGCATCTTATTTGGTTTTTTACTTCTTTCTTCAAAATCAGTTTTAGAATCCTGAAAATATCATTGTAACAATGTTGCCAAGTTTCAGCGGCGTGTAGTTGAGTTCTAGCTAAGGGAAAGATGGGATAGATGCGTGGTGCTCACAACCACTTCCGGTTGTGAGCGTGATTGTCGCTAAGCCATCCCCTTGGAGCAAAGGCCTCCAGCAATGGCCACTGTAACCGCTTCACATTCTGAACCTGTCCTGTTGCCGCTCCACTACCACTGCTGAAAAGCCGAAATGTGACAGAAATCAGGGCAAAAAGAGAAAGGTGATAGGGATTCTTATTTTAGCCATATTTACAAAAATCATTTGACCCTGTTGGCAACAGGCGCCTCCCAGAGTCTGGGGGGGAAGAGGGGAGTGCGGGGAGTCCCGATAGGTCCTGAGGGACAAGCTCCATCCGCTTCAGGAGAAATCCAGTTTGACTGGAAGGACCTATTTCCATTGTTGTCTTGGCTCTGCATTTCCCCTTTTTCCATTTATTCCTGTGAAAAACCTCGTCAAATTCCATGAAATACCTTGCTTGAGTTTTACTGAGATTGCATTGAAATTATGGACACATTTGGGTTTTGTTTTTGTCCCTCCAATATTGTATCTTCCCATCAAGAATGAGCTCCACCCGCCAGTTTTTCAGGCCTCTTTCGGCACCTTCAGCAGAGTTTTGGGTTTCTCATGATGTGTGTTTGGCCCTTACTCTCTAAACTACCCATCTTGTTCTGACGACGTTGAATCATGTTAACTAAATACTATTGCTGGTGTGAATATTTGCCGGCAGTCTCGGTAGAAGATTTCATTATTTGCGCTAAAAAAGGGTTTTTGTTTCTGCTTTTCCCACATTTAAAACCCTAGTATTATCTGCTTTATTAAAATAGGGCCCTAAGTAGAGTGTCAGTGTTTCCAAGACACCATGACCCCTTGAAGGGAATTACGGGGCTTCTTTAGATTAGCGGGCTTGGTGTTGATCTGGGATGCGTACTGAACTAGGATGAAGAGTTGATGTCACGTGAACTGGGATAAGCACGCATTTTCCCTTTGTCTATTAATGTTCCGATGTACATAAATACTTTAATGTTTCTCACCTTTTGATTCCTTTCATAGCAAAAGTGGATTATTCTTTTAGGACAAAGTTAGAATAAATTTGATGATATATTATTGAATATGTTTGCATCTATTTTTACAAATGAGACTGAGCCGATTTTGTTTTGTTTTATTTTCATGCATTGTCCTTATTATATTTTAGTATTAGAATGAACAGCCTTTTAAATACTATCGGGCTTTTCACATTTTTCTCAACTCTAGGAGAGTTATGTAATACATGAATTATTTTTCATTCAAATGTTTTCAAGAACAAATCTGCAAAGCTGTCTACACCGCACATCATCTTTCTAAATAAATATCTTTAATCTTCCTTCTATATTTACAAGTCTACTTGGGTTTCCTATTTTATAAGTCAATTGTGGTAACATATTTTCTTGAAAAATCATATATTGTGTCTGTATTTACAACATAATTCATATTCAGTTGTAATTTTCAGTTCTTTCCTAGCTTTGTTCCTTTTTTAATTCAAATATTTATTTGTGTCCTAACTCATCTTTTGTTAAGTGAGCTTGCTGAGGATTTGTTTATTTTATGGGTCATTTTAAGAAAAAGATTTCGGTTTTATTAATCAAATTTACTTTTTCCATTGCTTGTCTTTTGGCTCATTATTGTTCCTGTGTGGGGGGAGTCTTCAGGAACTTGATCCTTCTTTTCTTACCTTTTTGAACAAGAAATTTTGTTTATTAACATTTGACCTTTCCTACTGACCAGCAAATGCACTTGAAGCTATATTTCCTCTCCTGGCATTTATTTGCCCACCACTCATTGGCTTTCTGCATAATTTTTTGTAGTTCATTTCTAGCCTTAAAAAAACGAAGTAAAACTTCTTTTTAAGCAATATATAAACCACACAAGGCATAAGAAGAAAGACTGATAAATTTGACTACATCAGTATTAAAATAGTCTTAAGTTTAAGGTCAAAAGTGAAAAACAGTCCTGAGAAAACAGTTCTTTCTGGTATAAGAGCAATTTAACATTCTTAATGTATTAATTAATGCATTAATAATTCATACAAATCAAAATAATCCAGTATATAGTAGGCAAATAATATGAAAAGAATTTCATAAAATATGTGCAGTAAATATAGAAGAAATATATTAATGTCACAAATAATTACACAAAAATAAAACCCACAGCATGAATACCTTTCTCACCACTAGACCTGCAAAAGGGGAATCGTAATAAAGGGAATGTGAGAATGTTAAGAGCCTCAAAGTCTATACAATGAAAATTCAACTGCTGTTCACATAAAAACTCTCAATAAACTAAGACTAAAAGGGAATTTCTCTGATCTGATAAAAGGTATCTACAAAATAACCAATAACTAGCATTATAGTTAATGATGAACCAGTGATTGTGTCTACCCCAAGATTAAGGTAAAAGGTCACATTATGTCTAGTCAACATTATGTGGGATGCATTAGGCATTAATTTAAGAAAGATAAATAAAAAGTATAAAAACAAAAAAGTGCTTTATTTGTAGGTGACATAATTGTTTACATGCAAAATTTCAAGTAATCTACTGTAGTAGTATTTTTCTAGAGTTAGTGGTTTGCTAACCACAAGAGAGCAGATTTAATACATAACAAGTACAAGTTACAACATTCACACACACAAGCCAAATGCAGGAAGAGTGCAAAACATCTACCAATTCACTGGAGACCCAAAAGATCCAGTCAAGCGCTGGGAGCCCACGGCACTGTCCCGTGTACGTCCGGGTCTGCACTAAAAGACTGAAGAAATCTCTACCGAAACCAGAATACGATACTCACAGCAGAGGTGAAGACCAGAGCTCCCCTGAAGCAAATAGCAGCCATCCGCGATGACAGCAAGGTCCTGAGCTCCTTCCTCGACTAGAACAGCCAACTTCCTTTCAGGAGAACCAGCCGAACTTCTCCTGGGAAACAGCCGGCAGCCATCTTCTGCTCCCTTCTCCTCTATGCTGTGTCGGCAACAATCCCCAGGTGGATCCTCTATGCCCAGAACTGCACCAACTCAGTCCAGCTGGGCGGTCCTGCTCAGGTTGCCCATATCAGTCCATCACATCTATCCACCACTTAGTAAAGTTAAATAAATTTAGTAAGATCACGGGGTAAAAGGTAATATACAAAATTAATTCAATTTTTATATTTTAACTGCAAAAATTAGAATGTGACCATAAAAATTTCAATTACAAATATAGCAAAATATATACAATAATTAGTAATAAATTTAAAAAAGATATACAAGGTCTGTATACTTTAAAATTTTAAATTAGAATAATTAAATAAAACTTAAATAAAGAAGTATATTATTCTCATGTATTAGAAGAGCATGTTATTAAGATCATGTCATTTCTCCCCAACTTGATCTATAAATGTCATCCCCAATAAAAACTCTAGGAGGCTATTTTTATAGGAAGTGACAAGCATACTTTTAAGTGAATATATGAAAGAATCAGAATATCCCAAGCAACAGTGCAGCAAACAAACATTGAAATATTTATACAACTGAATTTCAAGATTTACTATAACTCTTCAGTAATGAAGAAAGCAGGGTAGAGGTGAAGGATGAATATATAGATCAATGACTGAAACAGTACAGAAACTGAACCACACATAATAAATTCTTAATTGATTTCTGGCATAGGTACTAATACGATTCATTGGAGAAGGGACTGCCTTTTCAACACACATGTGCACACACAAAAATAACTTCAATCCTTACCTCATCAATGGAATAGGAAAAGAAATATCTTTTTAATATATGTTATAGGAATAGAGCTACTACCCTCATAGAAAACAAAACAGACCTTAATCCCTGTCTCACACCAAACACAAAACCTCACTGAAGATTGATCATAGACACAAATACGTAAGATAAAATCATTAAGTGTTTAGATAAAAAGATGAAATGAGAAATTTCTTAGTTCACAAAAAATAAACTGTCATAAAAATAGCAAGTTGGA
Organism: Hystrix cristata; assembly: GCA_004026905.1. Lineage (NCBI taxonomy): Eukaryota > Metazoa > Chordata > Mammalia > Rodentia > Hystricidae > Hystrix > Hystrix cristata. The sequence continues at coordinate 19,700 of PVJO010017338.1, read as the reverse complement.
CTTTATGTAAAAATTAAAACTTCATCATCATACTACACCATTTGGGAAATGCTTAGGCAAGCTACACATTAGGACAAAATATTTATTTGAGTAAAGAATCTTGTCGTGAATATAAAGAATCTCTTCAACAAATAACAATAAAGGACAACTCATTAAAAATGAACAAAAGATTTGAATTAATTCTTCACAAAATAAGACATATCTATGACCACAAAGGCAGATGAAAAAGTCATTAGATATCAAAAAACTATGAATGAAATCTATTCTGTCCATATTTACCAGAATGGTTACAATTAGAAATGACCAACAACACCAAATACCAGCAGGACAGCAGAACAAATGGAACTCTCACACAATGTTATAGGGAATATTAAATGGCACATTTTTGAGTAAAGTTCTGTTAGTTTCTCAGAAACATATACTTTATGAGCCAGGAATTCCAGTACTAGGTATTCACATAAGAGATATAGAAGTATATGTATACGGGAAGACTTGTACGGTAATAGTCACAGACTTTTATTCATACTAGATCCAAACTAGAACTAGACCAAGTGTCCATCCATAAGAGAATGACCAGGCACATTCATGCTCTGGAGTAATATTGGCAAGAATCTCAGACGCATTATTTTGAGTGACGGAAATCTTGCACAAAAAAGTCCATAATGTGAGATTTCATTTATATAAAATGAAGTTGAAGGAGAGGCGAAATGGTATAAAGAGTAACTAAAGTTGTTACCACGCCACGGACAGTCAGTCAGTACCTCTGGAGGGTAAAGCGCGGTAACTGCCTGCCAAGGCAACTATCTGAGGTGCTGGCTAAGCTCAGCATCTTTAAAGGAATTTGAGTGACATGAGAATAGGAATTTGTCATAACCCATATGCTCTCGAGATTTGACCATTTTATTGTAGGGAAATTTGATTTTGAGGAAAAATCTGCCATAAACAAATTTTGCAGGAGAGATCATGACAGAGATGATGAAATATTTATGGGACTGTCTACTGATAATGCACTTGACTTTGAAAAGCATCAAAAATCAGATAGATCAATAGATAGATAGAAGGATGGAGCAGGCAACAATCTGATGAAATAAATATAAAAATGTTAATGCTAGAGGGAGCCGAAGAGTGTGTATTATGGATGTTCTTCCAAAGTTGAAATTCTTTTAACTTTGCCATACGTTTGAAATGTTTCATAAAATACTAGAAATAAGGGGAAGTGCCAGCTCCTTGAACTTCCCAAGCTTGAATCCTGGAGAAGCCCTAGCTCAGTACCCACCTAGCGAGACCTCTCCCAGTCAATGAGGATGTAGAGCCCATCTCCCCTCCAAAGCTTTTAGAAATTCACACACAGTCCTTTCCTTCATAAAATGAGTCCAAATACAACGGTTTCTTCTAATGCTTAAGCATTCACTTATGTCCTCAAATTCATATGAAGGACAGTAGAGGAAAGCTGAGAGACAAACATATTTGGAATTTGACAAATGCTTTTCTGTCAACAATACAAGAGAAACTAGAGCCTGAGATATTATGTACTTTGACAGAACCAGTCAATGACAGTTTTCAGAAGTAATAGCCTGTAATACGTTAAAAAAATATCAGATGCACATGGAGAGCTGGAGTTTACCTCCACTCCATCTATTAATGCTCCCTGGCTGAGCAATCTGCTTCACGGAGATAGAAGTCCTTGTAAAATGATTCTCTATGGTACAGGATCTGAAGAGGCTGACAGGAGGGCTGCGGGTGGAGACTGGAGCTAGGAGAGAAACACGGTGCTTGAAGAGGACTTGAGAGCCCATGTGATTTAGCTCACCAAAAGCTTGACCTCAAAGCTTCTCTAACTCAATCTTCAATTAGCATTGCTTTGGTGTCCCTGTGCCCCAGATTCTCCTGTGACGTTCCAACGCTGGGCACGTAACTCACTTGGTTAAAAGAAGTTCAGTAAATGTACAGTGAAACAATGCCTTTCCAGCTGTGCATGCTACAATGTTTCATGTGAAGAACTTAACAAATTTTTTTTAAAAAATGTTAAGCAAGTTTGTGCCAATTTTCTTGTTTCGAATGCAATCATGGAAGTCACGATCACGGTATGAGGGATTTCTATTTATTGGGACGCTACTGTGTGGGACACATTGTATCCTATGCTGTGCCTATACTGCCTATAAATCTCAAAATACACTGTAAATGCCAGTGTAACACGCCGGGAAAATTTGAGCTTAGCATGCATTAGCACCTCACGTCATCCAGCTGGTAAAATAGCTGCAGGCTTAGTATTTGCATCACATCCTCCTACATCCAAAACCCAAGTACTTCCCATTTCATTCTCCCCGTGGATTAATTATTCTGGCTGTCTGTTGACCCATCTGAAGACTAAGGGCTAAGGTGGTGGTCTCAGTGTTTAAAGTAGTACTTTGAGTCAAGTAACTCAGTTACAGTATTGAAGGGCACCTCAGGCCAAAATAGGCCAACCTCATCCCCAGGAAGCCAACCAATGACAGGGCCTCCTGGGGATGCAGGCTAAAACTCAACCTCGACCTAGAAAATGCATCTTTGTCCTTGAGGGCCAGGAAAATTGCCGATGAAAGAGTTTTCTGGGATTAGTACCATCTCCTTGAAACAACCCTTTTCTGTTCCCAGGACTCATGCCAGGTCAATGGAACATTCTAAGCAGACAGAGATCAGACTGTGTTGTTAAATATTATCTGAAGGACTCTGAGAACTGAGCAAACTAGTGTCATCTGTAGGAGTGCTCTTCCCACCGGTGTGAGCCATTCCTTGGAAGGCAGGTCATACAATGGAACGAAAGGAATAAAAGACGTTACTGCTATATAGTTTAATCTACAGCATCCCTGTCCTGCAGCAACCCAGAGAGCTGCTGAGAAATCCATCTAACCAGATGCCACTAAACCTGCTGGGTGACACTGTTGACTAGTGTCATGGATTTGGCCGGTAGTGCTGTTGACCTACACACACCTCTCATGGAATTTGGCCATGTGGAGCTGTTAACCTTTTATGCCCCTGTAGGATTTTTGCTTTTGGACCCATACAGGCTTCATGTGGAATTTAACTCCATGCTTCCCTGTTAGTGCCTGTTAGTTAGCTCGGTAAATATTATCTCTACCAAAGCCATCTCCTAGTATTTTCTTCAGCCTCTTGGAAACCTGCTTCACTGCCCCAGCACATCTGGGCTCCAGACTGGACACTGAGTATGATGGGCACCTTCCAGGTGGATCGCACCAGCGAAGCAAATCACTCCATGAGGCAGCTGCTCTCCCACAGCCCACAGTTCTGTGCTTTAAATACAGACCAAGGTGCAGGTCAAGCACACAGTCATCTGCCAGGGCTGCATATAACCCCATGTCAGTCATTAATTCGAAGATTTCCCCGGTCAAACAGTCTAACTCGACTGAACCAACGGAATTTCTGAGTTTTCTTTCATCATTAAACTCTAGCACATTAGAAGTTTTTGATTTCACTTTGAAATAAGGATCTTTAGGAAAGGATTACTAGCGATTATTTTAACTAATTCCTAAAAACAAAACAAAACAAAAAACAAAACCATATATTCTTCAAACAAGTTTGATCTGGCATAGAATTGGAGAACAAAGAAGGCATCAGGGAACTCGACCAGGGAGTTAATACAGTTCCAAATTAGGGGTTCACTGGTTTCTTGTGCCAGGCACTGGGATAGATGGTTCTCTTGTCTAATTTTATTTAAATATCTCAACAAGGCCAATATTATTATTATTTGCCTTTCACAGAATGGGTAATTGAAACTCAAAGAATTTAACTTGCCTCTTTAATCTATGGAAGAATCCAGATTCCATACTTTTTTTTTCCTCTTTCCAATGTATTGTAGAGCTGTTTTTTAGACCTGCAACAGCTGGAAACTGGAAAGTCCTGTTTGAAGGGTTTCAGTTTTATGACTTACATAAGGCAGGTGATTGTAGGAAAAAAACTGCTATGGCAGGGTTCATTAACCAAGGACAATTTTGCTTCTCAGGAGACGTTTGGTAACATCTGGAAATACCTTGGATGTCACTATTACAAAGGTACTAGTGGTATCTAGTGAATAGAGACCAGAATTCTACAATTCCTACAATGACGTTGTGTCTCCCAAAGGATGTACAGGTATGTGACCCAAAATGCTAAGAATGATAAGGTTGAGAAGATCTGGAGTTCAGTGTAAAATGGTAAGAGATAAAGGAGAGCAGGGTGGAAAAACATGTGAATTAATACAAAAATTTACTTTGTCATGAGAAATGTTCTCTTTCCTTTCAATGCTGTTTCTTATCAGGACCCAAAAAAACGCAAGAATCAAAGTTTGAGAACAATCATATCTCATTGGTGTTGTGAAGCATAAATAACCTAAAACAGCCATTTTGACTTTCAGGCCCTATCACCTGGGTTCTGCATGGTGAAGGGAAGAGAGGCAGGGTTTCAAAGCGGAAGTCCACCAGGGTTTTCTCACCCTAGGTTCTGTGGCCTGAGAATGAACAAGGAGGGTTGACCGTCGAGGTGAAAACTGACTGCCAGAGTTGCAGGCAGACACATACAGTAGTCTTCCAAATGTTCGTAGTTGGTGTTGTGATCAACGGAAAAATAAAAATTTGTTTGAAAATACTGCTGGGTCTATTGGCATAGTTTGTCTTTTTAATCAACAAATTAAAGGACTAAATTGCTATTATGACGAATGGCAGAGGAGATTGGTGGCTATTGGCCTAAAAGCCTTTCTGTAAATTTGTATGATCAAGGCAGAGCCTAAGATTTCGCTGGACCTAAAGTGGAAACCACCAGTATGCTTAACAGATCATTAGGTGTGTCAATTCTGTGGGAGAATATGCAGAGTTGATTTTAGTTGGTGGAACAATTTTCCTGATTAATTTTGATACTAAATTGGACTTTGGCAAGATAACCAAGTCTGGGCATTCTCAATGGCTGGCCTTCCAGATTCCAAGAGGAATCTAATCCCCATTTACTGGGCTTGCTCCCTGACCTCAGTTGACATGTGTAACATTTTTCCCTGTAGAGAAGTGACCCTCCTGCCTATTTCCTGGCAGAAGTCTTCATTTCCTTGAAAAAAATGCCTATGCCTCCTACCTGGATGAAGCTGAGGATGGAATTTACAGATAGAAGAAAAGAAAGCAAGTAGACTTCAGAATAATACCTTTCAGAGTAAACCTAATCTGGCTGTTCTATAAAACACCTGTAACTTAACCCCACTTAAAGTGTTTGTTTTTTAAATCTTAACAGTTACTGCCAACATGTAAGTGATTTGGAAACTCGCCACCCACCATGTGTGCTCTGATGCTCAGAACACAGCTCAGAGCGAGTGTCCGCCTCACACCTGTGTTTGGACACACGATGCGTCTCCTAGCACCTCGGGGACCTTGTTGGGTAGTGCGAAGCTCCAGTCTGCAGTAGGCTGAGTCAAATCCTCTGAGTCAAACCTGAGTCAGACCTGATCTTCAACCTGCCTAACTGCTCTAAGCCTCAATTTCTCTCCATTCTAAAATGGGGCCACTGGACCTACTTGCAGGTTTTTGTGACAGTATGAAGAAGCGGTGTGTATTTAAATCAGTGTCCTCAAGTCCTGTAGCATTCAGAAATCATGCTCTCCATCACTATATTATAGAAAAACCATCCAGAGTTCACTCGCCACACAGGCAGGGGGAGTCCAGGGCCATCGTCATCACTTCCTGGGTTCCTGACACCAAGAGAGCCCCTGAAGTTTCACTGCCACTTCTTACACCATAGTCTCATTTCTCAACATTTGGTGGCCTCCTGCTGGGTGGCTTCCCAGACATCCTGGATGGTGGCTCGAGCCTGTCCTTACTCTGCTCCCACCGCCCCACTCACCGCCCCACTCTGCCACAGTCTGCGGCAGCCCCTTCCCGGTCGTCCCTAAAGCTCGGCTAGCCCATGGTTCCGAGGACCCAGCAGTGTTCTCCAGAGGAGGAAGCAGGGCTTCTCGGCCTTCGCTCTGTCGACATCTGGGCCTGAAGAATTGCTTGTCATGGAGCTCTCGTATGCAGCGTAGGGTGTTTAGCAGCACCCAGGCCTCTACCAGCAAATCCAGCGGCACCCCCAGCCCCCACTATGACAACCACAGAAGTCTCCAGACTGTACCGTGAGTCCTACACAAGACGAAACTGCATCGGACTTTCCTTGAGAGCCACTTCAGTGGAGATAGATCTATGGCATCAAGGAAAAGTATGAGTAAACCACACAGACCCTCTCCTCGCCTGAGCCCTGGGTCCTTTATTGATCTCATTTCCACTGTTCCTCCTTTGTAAGCCCCATGACCCACTGCATGGCCCTCTGGCTTGCTGCTTTATTCTGCTCAGTAATTTAACTTTCTAATCTCAGCCCACTCTTACTCATCAAGCCCATGGTTCATGACAACCAGCACCAACAAAGAGCTTTCCTAAAAAGACAAGGTTTTCTTTCTACTTCAAAGAATCTCTGCACAAATGGGAGCAGCAGAGTGAGTCTCCAGTTTAAAATAGCAGCCGTCACCACCACTAACAACGTGAACCACCAAGGACCATGTTCAGCACAGAGAAGAAACTCCATAGACAGGGGCTGTCATCATGGTAACTACTGTGACTGTCCCTGATAGCAATAATGTATGTCCACTTATCCTCCCAAACGCCCTTAGAGGACAAACCTAGTGCTTCTTGGCTCTGGATTTGGTCCATGACAATTAATTGAAAACGGACCTTCTCCTTTCACCTCTGTATCATGGAGAATCACAGGGAAGGATGGCTTTCAATAACAAAAAAAGCCTCCTGCTTAATACAGAAAGTCACATACTCAGTGAGAGAGAAAGAGAGAGAGAGAGAATGAGGGACAGGGAGCCAGGGATCGGAGTGTAGGAAGGTCATATCGGGGAGGCACACAATGGCAGTTAAAGAAGGAAGAAGGTTTAGATCTCATGGTGACCTCAAAGAAGGCCTATTTCCCCTCTTTTTTCCAGTCTCAGTGAAACCAGCCAAGCACAGACGGCTGATGCTATAGTTTTGTTTTAAGGCCTCATTGTCCTTGTGTTATAGTTTCCAGTTTCACGGGTTTAAGTGTCTCCCTTTGCCAGATATGCTCCCTCGATGCTTGTGTCCTTTTCCATCTGACTTCTGTTGATGGCTTCCTCCCTGTTCTTAAATTGAAAAAGCCTCAGTAGCTACGGCCCCCACCCTGGACAGCACCCTGAATGTCCCTCGTCTAAGCACTGCCCAGATAGATCATGGTTCAGCCCCAGACCTGGCTCTTTGGCATAAGGTCCTTTGACGTCACACCCACCTGGTCACAGATCATCAAATGCCAGAGCTGGGTGAGGGCAAAGGAAGCATCTAATTCTGCTTCCTCATTTAACAGGTGAGGGACAAGGATCAAGCGAGGACTAAGGACGTTTCTGATGCCATCCAGACGATGAACGAGAAGACTCTCACCACAGGCTCTTTATTCCAGAGCAGTTCTTGAGCAATAACTTGGGTGAGTATTCCAAGGGCCCCGGATAGCGTTTGGAGTCTTTAGGACCTAGGCCAGGCTGGCGGTCAGTCCATCATCTCACCAATTCCAGACAAGGTCTTTTTGCTAGAACCTTTGCAAACAACTGCTAGAACAGAGGCACTTCTGGAAGATGTCAGAATAGCTATTTGCTAGTGCATAGGCGTGCTGCTCCCTCACCCTACGCCGAAGTTGTGTTTCTGAATGATCATACCTAGTTCATTACTGCGTACTGTATTGTTCTGGATCCAAATTTCCTTCTGGTAAATCTGCACGGAGGAGGACCATGGTGAAGGCTCTGGTGGCAGAGAAATCCTCAGCTGCTCACACAGGGATTTGTCTTCTGCTTCTTTTCAAATGAAATCTCGTTTTCTCGTTTACTTCTCTTATAATTCCCATGAAGCATTAATGCCTCTTGATTTCCTATTGGTCTTTAATTGATACTGGCTTTTAAGACTTTGGCTTTATGGCTTTCCACTCTCTGTCCCTAAAAATAAACAGTTTGTGATCTATCAGGACGCATTTAAATACCCGAGAAAGGAGGCTGGTGGGGGTGGCTGTTAGGAGGTGATTGCTATTTAAACATAACACTAGGCAAATCCCTAGGTAAGCTGAAGACTCATTATGTTATAAAAATAATGGCCTTTTAATTGGCCTGGATGGTAACTGGATTCTTTCCTTTCTGTATCAGGTTTCCTTGGGGGGCCCTGTAGAATAATAAAAACAATATAGAGAGTTAATTCAGCAGCGCAGATTTGACACTCTAACATCTACTTGCTTTGCCATTTAAAGTGATCACTTGGCTTCTCTCTACCTCACTATCTCCATCTAGAAAATGGAATTGCCCAGTCATGTGAGCATCCAGTCATCCTCCCTCTATTCCTCTTGCCTTTTCTTTCTCAGGAAAATCTGGCCAGTCCAGTGGAGCCAAAGGCAGCCAAATTAAAGATAAACAGTTTCTAGCCTAACTGCTGCCCTGTCCCCAGTTAAAGTTTACCACCATGTGATTCCTCGCCGGCCTTCAGCATCAGTCACCACCTCCCCTGACTTGTCTCTTTCTCCCCCGAGCGGGTCCTGTACTCCTTCCCCAACATCAAGGCCAGAGCATTAAGAGAAACAGCTCTAAGGTCCCAGCTTTTGGCCACGTGCTGTGGCCATCACCTACAGCATCTTTCCCTATTGTCTATCCTCTAGACCCCTCTGATGGTTTTAAGAAAGCCTCAGCACCAGCACCACCTCTGTGTGAAACATGCTCCGACCACTCCTCTTCCATGGCAGAGTCAGATCCTTCCCTTATGCCTACAGACAGGGTCTGATCATCTGGCCCTAGAAGCTCCACTGAGCTTATACATGGACGCATCTGCCTCTCCAGTTATTTGGTGAGATCTTTATGGAGAAGGACCTTGACCTACTCACTACACACCCCCTCCCTGGCAGAGGGCACCTGCTTAGTAAAACGTGGCTGAGTAAATGCAAGAACAAATGAATGAATGAATGAATGAATGAATGAATGAATGATGAATGGGTATTATGCTGAGGTGGAAGACTAGCCAGGTGCACTAGGATGAGGAGCAATCCCCCCAGTCCACGTCTACCAGGCCTACAAATGTGATCTTTTTTAGAAACAGGGTCTTTATAGATGTAATTAAGTTAAAATGTCATCCTATGGACTGGGGTGGGCCTTAGTTCAGTGATGGCATCTTTACAAGAAGAGGGAAACCTGAACATAGGCACACACACGGGGAAGATGGCCATGGGACACAGAGGCAGAGGTCAGAGTGATGCTGCCGTAAGCCAGGGAGTGGCAAGGATTGCCGACAAGCACCAGTCGCTAAAACACGCAAGGGAGGCTCTTTCTGTGGAGTCTTTAGAGGAAGCACAGCCCCCCTGACACCTTCATTTAAGGCTTTATCTTCAAAAGCTGTGAGACTAAAAGTCTGTTGTTTTAAGCCACCCAACTTCTCATAATTTGTTAGATCATCCCTAGGAAATCATACACAGAGTAGGGATATATTTTTGCGCTGTTGAGCCGGAGGTAATCCCTAGTAGTTTCTCTTGATGGAATACACTCCTCACCACATGTTCTCTTTAGCATCCTCTCTTACTTGCTGTCTCATATTGCTTTGTCAATTTTTCCTACTCGTTCATAACTCATACTTTTGGGCATTATGATGGTTAATCATGACTTCCAGCTTGGTTGGCACCTAGGAAATTAGTAAAGCACACTTCCGGGTTTGTCTGTGCTGGCCATGGAGACGTGACCTTGGGAACTATGTCTGGTCCTGGCCCCATCCTCTGGGCCACTGCCCCTGCCATCTGCTTTCTGGATAAGAGGATGTGAGCAGCTTTCCTCCACCACACCCTTCTGCCATGATGTTTCTGCCTGGGTGGCAGCTGACCATGGATCAACTCCTCTAAAGCTGTAAGCCAAAATAGACCACTCCTTTTTTAATGTATGGGTGGGTATCAGATACTTTGTCCCAGCAATGGGAAAGCTGACCAACACAAACATAAATAAGCTGACCTCTCCTGGGAGTTTCTAGTTTAGAGAAAACACCATTTCATGAAATTCTCAAGACATCCTCTCGTAGTATTTCCAATTGCCCCACTTTAAAACTGGGAAACCTAAAATTTATGTGAGTCAAGTTAACTTGCTTAGGTCACACAGATAGGAAAAAATCATGGCTGGTATCCAAAGCCACGGTTGCCTAACAGCATCCTGCCAAGACTCTGCTTCCACCCCAGGTGAGAAAGAACTGATGAGATGGGTGGAGGTTCACAAACAAGTCTCCTATTCCAAATTCCTCCTTCTCTGTCAAAGATTGGGAGACAGCACAACCTTCAGGAAATATCTCCCTGAGTCAAACTCTGGCTTCCCCACAGGTAATCTTGGGCGTGATCTTTAGTTCCTTTCTATTTTAAATTCCCCATCTGGGCAATACCTACCTCCTGGGAGATGTCATAAAAATATATGAGTCATTGCACACAAAGGTCTTCTTATGGAACATAGTCAGGATCCAATCGCTGGCAGCTGTCTCGCTGTGCCAGTGGTCCTGTTCCACCATCCTTACTAATTTTCTCCAACTCCCCCAGTCCCTGTCCCCAAGACTCTTCTAGCCAGTTCTTCACATGCCCCCATCTTGAGAACACCCAGCATTTTGAGTTCTTGCCTCACACCCAGCTCCAGACACACATCTGCAAATGTAGCAGTTGTAGTAGATGCAGTAGTTTGAACTATGTGACATTGCCTATGTGAAATTGTTTCTGAACCACAAAACTGAGATTCTCATACAGTATGATCTCATAGATGTCAATTCTTTCTTTCCTTAAGATGTGAAGACAAAGGTGTCATGAGAGCCATAGAAGGGATTTGAAAATAAGTTTAAAATAATTTACGTAGACCTGGAAAGATCTGTGGAAGTATCTTTTGCAGCTTCCCTGATAAGGAAGAACTGGGGACCCAAAAAAGGTCCCTTCAGGAGGAAATGGGCCCAGCGTCCCCCTCTGTGACTGAGGCTTCATGTCCAGGGAGGGTGACTAACCCCTCTCCGTACCCCTGCGTGGAGCAGATTTCAGATGAGATCAGTCTAAAGTACGGTAGTTAGCACTTGGCCTCCAAGGAACAAGGAGGAAGGAAGACAATACACAAAGGAGAGGAGTACTAGAAAGAGGGAAGGGGGAAAAGCAGGAAGGGAAAAAATGGAAAGAAAGGGGAAAGGGAAATCATGGAGAGATGTGAATAAACCTGCTGTAAATAGGGATGGAGGGAACAGAAGGGAGGGGAGGGAAAGGGGGGGAGAACCAAGGTACAAAACAAACATGATAAATGTGATCAACATATGGGCAACGTACCAATACATGTTCTTGGTTAAAAAAGAAAAAAAAAAAAAGAAACTGTAAGAGAGCGCCCCTCTTCTCATATCTCATGGCTGTTCTGCTCGACCGTCCTACAGGGACCTTCAGAGTGACGGGCAGGTGGGCAGGGCTGCCTTCTCGGGGGTCCTGCCTTGCTCCTCTGAAGCCCTGCTCAGCTCTGCTCTTTCTCCCAGAAAGCCTGCCTGCCTCCCTTCTCATGTTAGCACCTCATTAGCACCCCGCCAGCAAGGAAATCTATTTAAACAGCTCTTGCTGATACAACGTGCCTTGCTCCCCTCCACCGGGATTCTCTTTTAGTCCCTTTCTGCTGGCCCAGCTGCATAGGGACCTGCCCAGGTCACTTCCTGATGTCCAGCCTCTGACCCTGCTCTACCCAGGCGCTGTCTGCCCTGCTGGCTCCCATGTCTACCAGCCCCTGGGAAGCAGGCAGGCTCTCCTAGGATCAGGCTCTGTGTGGGCCGAGCGATTCCATTTTCCGGCTTGGCTTTGGCCTCACAGATAGCTGCAAAAGATACATCTTCCTCTGTGTGGTATGGAAGGGCTTCAAGAATGTCCATCCCACCAGCAAAATCATGCCCATCACTTTAACTAACTGCATTTTTAAGAGTTGCCAGAATATAATAAATATGGTCACTGAGACAGCATTGTCCACTGACTCTTTGACTTTCTTTAGTGTGTTCATCCAAATGTCTTCAACAAATATGCATGAAACACCAGACAGAAGAAACAGTTCTGGATGTGCTCTGATCCGTTTCTTTTGCCACGGAAAACATACAACAGTGAAGTTGAATCAGAAGGACAAGTATTCATCCAGATAGGGAACATCTACAATGATAAGCCTTGCAAGAATTGACTCAAACAGAAAAGGAAGCTCTGTAATCCCAGGAAAGCTAGAAGTTTGGGTTTATTTGTGCATCTGCTGGAGTCTCACCAAAAAGAAAGGCTACAATGCGGGTCACTAGCACTTACTGAGACATTCCTGGGTTCTGCTCCTATGTGGCCTCCCTCAGCAATGTCGAAGCTCTGGTGGACTTTGGGAAGTCACACAACCACAGGTCTTTCTGAGTGACGTGATTCTTCCCCTCACAGAGCGGAGCCTACCAGGGAGAACACCTAACAAGGGTGGATCTTCCATGCTCATGGCATGAAAAAACAAGCCAAGACAATTAAGGCTTTGTCCAATTATGCCGCACAGAAAGATGAAGTACATAACAAGAGCAAACGTGATGAGATGAAGCAAGGCGATACAACCACATACAGATGAGCCAAGTTCGTGAGCGACCAGAATGATGAGTAAGGAGAAGAGACTAGGGGAGAAAGGAGCAGAGGCTTAGAGTGGAGAAGGGGTGTGGCAAGAAAGAGAGAAAGGAAAAGAAAGTGGGGGAGGTATCCAGCAGCAGTCCTATGGGAAAGGAAATGGGAGACAGAAGAACGAGGGAAAGGCACACACCCACAAAGAGAAAGAGAACCTAAAGCTGCCCCATCCACGTTCATTCCTCAGCTCTCCGCCTGGTTCCCGTTTCTGTGTACTCTGAATACCAGCCTCCCTTTCTGAAGTCCCCTGAACAGTCTCTAGTCCCTGCAACCAAAGATACCAGCTGAAGCAGCCGCTACAAGATGAAAGCATCATGCTGATGTGGAAATGGGGAATTCAGGAAGTCACCAGTCCTCTGGTAGCATCATCTGACATCCTCAGGGTCAACTCGGCTTCAGGACGCAGACCTCTCCAGACCCAGGAAGGGAATATGCCTGCATAGACCGCGTGTCTCTCAACACCCTCGGCAGTGTCTGGGGCAGCACCCATAATCCTGCAATGAAACATGTGCATATTCACCCTAAATGGACAACCTCATGTCAGACAAGGTCAAGTTCTGCAGCCAAGTGAGTTCAGATCAGGTCGAGTTTTGCTGCCAATTAAGTTCTGAAAATTTCCATTCTCTGGGCTCTTTGGATTTTGGAACTACAGATAAGGCTTTGTGAGCCTGTTCTATTTGCCAGGAAACTATAGAAATTGCTGTCTGTAACTGTGTTTAAAACAAAAACAAGGAGGCCTCCTTGATGCTTGCTTGGGCCATGGAGGTGATGCCCACACAGGAAGCAGCCAGAGGGCCTTGGGGAGTGGCCAACACCCCTGGCCCAGGGAGCACTGGGCTGTGACGGAGCTGACCACCCATGTGCACTCATCTACTTTACCCTTCCTACAGAGCACCGACGCCTTGCACAAGACTCAGCAAATCCAGCCCCTGGGGAGCTGGCCAAGCCACCGGCAGTGTGCCAAAGGACCTCATCAGCTCTGCCTCCTTTGGGAACCCGGGTCCTGCCAGAGCGGCCTCACCCTCCCTGGCTCCCGAGGCCATTGCTTCATCAGGTTCGCTCACAGGTGTGTCTTTCCTAAGAGGTTAGGGCCTCACTGGGTGTGTGGTCCTTCCCTAGCTGGCCCTGTCCTGAGCCTCAGGAGAGAGGCCGAGATCCTGCAGTCTGTTCTGACAGGAGAGCGAGGTTTGAGCTAGCGAGGTCTGCAGGCTCATCCCAAGTGAGCCAGCTTTAGTGAGCATTTCTACCTGTGCAGCGCGGTCTGGCCAGTTCAGCGAACCTGGAGAAGTGAGACAGCTACCGTCCTGAAGAAGGGAAAGAAAAGCAGTCTAATGTCTTGTGGCTTGCTGGCGGCTACATGATGAACATTTATTAGCACACATACTCAAGATGCTCAGGGCAGCAAAGTGGGCCCATCCAATGTCCCCGAGGCAGCGTGTGGGGACTCGGGCAATTGAAAGGATCTCCTTTTAGATCAGATCTGTGGAGGTGGAAGCACAGTGTCAAAATCAAAAGCCAGAAATACCTCAGTATTTTTTCCCACTTCACATAGCCCCACGACTAAAACCTGAAGCCATAAGACTCCTACAAGAAATCAAAGCTCCTTGACCTTGGTTGTGGCAATGACTTTTTGGAAGGGACACCAAAAATACAGACCACCAAAGCAAAAATAAACAGGACTACATTAAACAGAACAGCTTTTATGCAGCCAAGGAAACAATGGACAAAATGAAAAGGCAACCTATGGATTGGGAGAAAATATTTGTGTACATGTGTCTGATAAGGGGTTAATATTCCAAATATATAAGAAATACACACAACTCAAGTTTTTAAAAAGTCTTATTTAAAAATTGGACTGGAAATGTGGCTCAGTGATAGAGCATCTGCCTAGAAAATGTGAGGCCCTGGATTTAATCCCAGGAATGGACAAAAAAAAAAAGAAAAAAAAAAAGAAGCTAAGGACCTGAATAGACATTTCTCCAAAGAAGACATTTAAATGGCCAACTGGTACATGAAAACAACATTGCTAATTATGAATTAAAATTACAACGAGATATCACCTCACACCTGTTAATATGGGTGTAATCAAAAAACCCCCAAGAGATAACAAGTGTTGGGGGTGGAGAAAAAGGAGCCCTCACACCCTGTTGGCAGGGATGCAAATGTGTACAACCATTAAGGACAGCAGCTTTGATGGAAATGGTACCAGCAGGGCGCTAGAGGCAGCACAGTGGCCTAGAGCCCAGGTGGCCAATGGCGCTCAACACACCAACAGGGAAGGTCAGTAGCAGCCCGGAAGTAGCAACTGGAGGAGGTGGAAGAAACTCAGAGCCGCTCTGCTGGCTCACAGCACTTGGTCCTGGGAAAGCTTAGTGCGGGCAGCAGTAGGCAGCCCTCTGTCCCCGGAAGGAAGTACCTCCCGTGCAGAGAAAGAGGCAGTCTCTGTCCCCGGAAGGAAGTACCTCCCGTGCAGAGAAACAGGCAGGTCTCTGTCCCTGACTGCTGCCTGCCCTGCCAGAACCTGGACTCAGGCTCCTCCCAGCAACCCTGCCATCTTCCTAGATATTGCTACTTCACGAGAGTTTCGGGAGGGAAGAGGCAGAGCAGCTCAACCCACAGAGAACAGAGCAACTCACAGAGACTGGGCCAGTGCCAGGCTGCCTCCAGGCAGCGTGATGTACAGCGCCTCGCCTGAGCAAGGGGCTCATCCTCCACATCCCTCCCCAGGTACTTCCATCTCCGTGGCATTTATTTGATCAAGAATGTTTATGAAGTTAAGAATTTGGAAGAACACGAATATGAATTATGACACCTCTCGTGTGCCTGATACATTTACACTCTGTGTATCTCATTTAATTGTCCCATTAACCCTGACAATAATCATTATCTTCATTTCAAAGAGGCTCTGAGGCTGCCCAGATGTTCAGCAGACAAGAGGGCCTGTGTCACTCTCACCAAGCGGACAGCCCCGGCTCGGAGTCCTCTCCACAGCACTGTGAGTCTCACATGGCCAGGTGGGATTGAAAACCAAGTCCAGGACTCACGAAAGGTGTTACAGCCATACAGGGGAACAGTATTAGCTGTAAAAAGGAATGAAGTACTCGTACTTGCTACACAAACGGATGAACCTTGGAAATATTGAGTGAAGTCAGTCACAGCGACACATTTCATGTGAGTCCATTTGTATGAAGGGGAGCAATAGAGAGAGGTAGATCAGGGGTGGTTGGGGGTTGAGGCAGGAGAAACAGAATGATTTATTTCCAAAGGACCCAAGGTCTCTGTTTTAGATAGCAGTGAGTTTACTCATCACTGTGAATGTATTTAATGTTCTGAAACTGTACATTTTAAAATGTCTAAAATGCTAAATATCGTGTGCATTTTACAACACAAATGCAAAAATAAAAATTAGAATCCATGTTTACCTCGCTTGCCGGTCGGTGAGACTTGTCCCCATTGCAGAGGGAAGAAGTAATTCCAGGAAGTCAGTGATTCTCTTCAATTTTGAGTCCCTCTAGTCTTGCTCAGGTTTCTCCTCTAGGCCTAGAATAGCCTAACCCCAGTGAATGGACAGTGGTAAAAACACATCAGTCCTTCTAAACCCTGTCCTCCCTTCACATATACATCCAGATGTACAGAGCGTGTATGCATCTTATTTGAATACATAAAAGAAAATACATATAAGTGAAAATATAGGTGCACACAAAGAGAAATTACACTCATTCATACTAATTACTGTCATAAGAGCAGCTACACTTTGGCACTGTGTGCTAGACTTGATGCGAGATGCTTTTGATTATAAATGTTTTACAACAATTCAGCAAGGGTGATATCATCATCCCTATTCTTCTGATAGGGAAAATGAGACTTCAAGGGTTAAATGTTGTGTCTGAAACTGCAGAGTTAATAAGTAGTAGAGCAGGATCCAAACACTTTTTCCAACTTCCAAGTCCATCAATAACTGAGAGAAGGGCTCCCTGAAGTAGACAAATTCTAAGATTATACAATATGGACAAATCACTAACTTTTTGATTTTTTTACAAGTACATGAACTAAAAGGAGCAAATAGATTGTTTCCTAATTGAGGGTCATAGATATAAAGTATTCTATATACAAGGTGTGATTGAAAATGATTATTAATGTTTATATTTTGAAATTTCATCAACCCTCCCTCAAAATACTCTCCTTCACTTTGAATACATTTATCCTACCATTTTGGCCATTTTTTGAAACAGTTCTGGAAGTTCTTTTTCATAATTGTCTTCAATTGAGTGTTGTGGCTTCCTTGGTGCACAGAATCAATTCAAAATGTTTACCTTTCACAGTCATTTTGGCTTTGGAGAAGAGCCAAAAGTCACATGGTGGCAAATCCAGTGAACAGGGTGAATGAGGACTCATAATGTTTATACAGGCTTGCCTTTCCATAGAATGGCAGCATTCATTGTATTTTTTTTAATCACAACTTGTAAAGACAGTCAGCAAATAAAACTTCCAGAGCTGCTTTAGATAATGGCAAGAATGATGGCATACGTGTGTTTGAAGTAATGAGGGCTATTTTATAGGGGATTAAAGGCAATGTGTCTTTTACTGTAATGCATTTTTTTAATTTAAAACTTATTCACTGTATATTTTGATCACAGCTCATCAGTTGCATGGTAAAATTTTTGTTTGCAATTTGAACTGATGCGTAGTATAAATGTTCACCACTGGAAAAGAAATTATTCGCACAATAAAAAATTACTTTAGTATCATTACAGTGTAGAAAATCAAAAGTGCAAAATTAGTGGACTAGACTGGTGAGGTTTGATGACATGTAATCGGGGTAGTTTCATCTCCATGCACTTTCATCGAGGAATGGGCCTGGACTTATTTTTGCACACAACCATTCTCATCCGATGAGCAATACTGATCCCCTTGCACTGATGTCCACACTGGGTGTGGGAGGGTGGGTGAGTCTACATATCCTCGGCACTTGCAGGTACATTTGTCCAGATGAGGCAGTTTGAATGGACTCAGCAGTCTTGGGATTAGGGCTGCTCTCCAGACTCTGGACCACCCAGCAATCGCTATTGATGAGCAGCTCTCAAGGAGGAGTGACCTGATGAAGAATAGCTCCCCAGTCCAGGTGCCACTGTGGTCATCCAGTTGGAGAGTGGAGGAGACATTGGCTTTACGTCCAAGTGTCTCCCTAAGGCCAAGCCCCCACAGGTTATTCCAAGTGCTCTGGGAGACCAGAGGGCATCAGAGATAGCATTCCCTCTATGCCCCTCTATTTTTGCTTTGGTCTTTCATTATTTTATGCCCAGATATCTTATAATCTTCCATTTTGATCCTCAGGATCTTATGTTGGAAGTTAAGTGAATTTTCTCTGTGACCCCCCCTTTTTTTTTACCGATTCTTTTTTGAAGAA
This sequence comes from Hystrix cristata, assembly GCA_004026905.1. NCBI lineage: Eukaryota > Metazoa > Chordata > Mammalia > Rodentia > Hystricidae > Hystrix > Hystrix cristata. The sequence goes on along the minus strand of PVJO010017338.1, from coordinate 1,600 downwards.
GGATACCTTCAATTCAATGGTCTCCAAAATAGAGTGCAAAATGATTCATTTAGGTGTGAGAAAAAATGTTTAAAACTTCAATGCTTTTCCAAAACAAAAAATGTATGATTTATTAGCCTTGAACATATACGGATCAACAGCAGTGCCTGTGCGTGTGTTTGTGTGTGTGTGTGTGTGTGTGTGTGTGTGTGTGTGGTATGTGCGTGTGTGGTGCTAGGGATTGAACCCAGGGCCTTCCTACCAAGCCACATCTCCAGGCCTCTTTAAACTTTTTTATTTTGAGGCAGGGTCTCACTAAGTCGCTAAGCTTCTCAGCCTGGGCTAGAATTTGAGACTCTCTTGCCTTATACCCTCCTGGGGGTCACTGACCTGAGCCACCTTGCCTGGCTGTTTGTATATGCATATTTCAGAGAGATTCCTGTTCTTATGATTGCAAAGCATCAAAATAGGTAAAATATTGAAAATAAATGAAAAATAAAAGCTGCATATTTCAAGGCACTATCTGCTTTCATTTATTTCTATACATAATGCATATGAAGACTCTCTTTCACACAGCAGAAAGAAAGTACCATAACTCCTACACAGCCTGAGTAATTATTCAGCCATCTCAAATATCCCCGTGTCCAATGGCACCCGTGGGGTGCGTTGGTCCCATGACCTATAATAGGAGAGCAGTGGAGTAGGCAGAAATTCTTGCAAAATACTCGATTTGCAGGTTTTGCTTTGCTTTCATTTTTTGAGCATGGTATCCCCGCTCTCCACCCAGTCCATGTCTCTGTGAAGGATATCACTTTAATATGATGCCAATTTCAGGATTTGTGGCCGTGTATGTGCAGAAACCTGTGTGCAACACGAGGAATCGAGAAGCATCCCTGATGGAAAGGCTCACAGAATAATGTGCATCTTTACACCTGAAGCCGCTGACGTGGAAGGTCTTTGCCCTGCAGAGCAGGGCTGAGTGCTCCGTGTGAACCCGGCATGGCCGACTTCCCTCCCCACCTCCATCTTCACACGCATCGCTGTGAGACCTGGAGGCCTCTCATCTGGGAGAGAATACGATTTTCTCAGTGTAAAATCCATTTCATTCCCAGCTGTGGGATTAAATTTATTCTTTCCTGAAGTGTTGTCTGTGAGTATAAATCATTTAAGTTTATATGTTTTCGTTGCTGTGGCAACTGGGTGGCTAATTGAATTCCAACGAGTCTTTTTGATGTTGCAGCCATGATAAAGAGCCAGAGTACTTAACTGGTGGGAGTCAGAAGAGAGGCAGAAGAGGCAGGGGAGGCAAAATTGCCATGGCATTCTTCAAATGGCACCCGAGATCTCTGAACAACCTGGTCATTCTGACAGGCCAGCCGGCAACAGAGGGATCAGTCAGGAATTTTCTCTAAAATGAACGGTTAATGAATCACTGACTGAGCTCCACTGCTTCGTTACCTCCCTCTTCCGGTCTGACTGGGCTACTCCCTCTGCCGAGGGGGAGGGGCTTCATCTTTGCACAGTAAGGGGTCACTAGGAGCTAGAAAACACCTGTCTGATGAAAGTTTCTTGAAAATAGTTGGATGGATGGATGGGTGGATGGGTGGGTGGATGGGTGGAT
>PVJO010017337.1:0-39461 GCA_004026905.1 Hystrix cristata | reverse complement strand
TTTTTTTCTTTTGGTGCTGGTGATCTAACTCAGGGCCCTGTGCTTGCAAGGCAAGCATTCTAACCACTAAGATAAATCCCCAGCCCACAGTGACATTTCTGTCCCCGAAAATTCCGTATTGGGGATTTGCCTGGTAACTCGAGTGCCGCAGGGGGCAGGCGCCTTGAAGACAGGCCTCAGAGAAGGTCCATAAGAGTGTGGCCCGAAAGGGTGCTTAGGAGTTGGAAAGGTGACTGAATAAAGGGCTGAGAGATACTGGCTCGTAGAAGAAAGGAGAGAGTACTGGGTGGTGGGCCTGGGAGAGGTTTTTGAAGACCATCCAGATGGAGCTGACACCAGTCCTACAAAACTGGAGTGGGACACCAGTCCCACAGAACTGGAGTCTCGGGGCTGGGGATTTAGCTCAGTGGTTAGAGTGCTTGCCTCGCAAGCACAAGGCCCTGAGTTCGATTCCCAGCACCAAAAAACAAAAAAAAAAACTGGAGTCTCAGGAAGCACCCTGAGGAAAGATGGATTGTCAGGGCTGGCCTAAAGAAGCTGGAAGGCCTCCTCAGCAAACCTGGGGTAGTGACCTTGGAGATAAAGGAGAGACTACTTGATGTTTCTCAGAGGTTTGGGGATGTGCCCCCCCCCCGTGTAAATGAGGGGCCTCTAGTTTCCTCTCCATGTTTGCAGACCAGTGTATACTACTCGATCGTCTGCTTCTCACACATGCCTCAGACACTTGCTTGAGGGAGAACATTTCCTAGAAGAACCAAACTATATTCCAAACTATTTGTGGCTTCATGCATCGTGTCTGTGTAAAGGACTTGAGTAATTTGGACCCATTTTACAAACTCATTAATTCTAATGATGAGGAATGTATGACATAGGATGTCAGCATTTCTAATGTGACCTGGAATAATCCAGGGATCCCACTGAGTGGTGATGGCCAGCCCGACAGACAGACCAGTTGATGTCAGTTCTGGGGAGGAGGCCCAGGCCTTTCCCCTGAGAGTTCTGAGCAGCTCCTCACAAACTCCAGGATGAATCAGGTAAGAGAAATAAGACAAATGCAGAGCCTCAACTTCCTGGTTTTTTTCTCCTGACCTCATGTCTGCTACCCTTTAGATGAAGCTACCTGGAGTCACTGGGACTACTGGGAAAAGGAAAGCTGCTCTGCCTGCCTCATGATGCTCCTCAATGTGTTTCTTCCTACCCTGAAGGATATTTGATTCAGCTTCATGTCCGGTGACTCCATGTGCATGTTTAGACTTCCTAAGAGTCCACATTTCAGCCCCTGCCACTCCCCGGGTGGGATTTAGGCTCACCTTGTCTCCATTTCCTAGTGTACAGGATTAGGATATTAGCAGCCCTTCTAATAAGGGGCAGTTGTAAGAGTGGAATGGTTGGTGTAAGTAAAACAAAAGGCCAAATGCCTGGCATGCATGTGATAATTTTATTATTAGTTTTCTCTCCCATGGGGGTTTGTGTTTTGTATTGTGTTGTGTGGTTTGTTTGTTTGTTTGCCATATTTTCTTCCTGAGGATCCTGAGGAAGAAAATACAAGCACCATGAACAGTGGCTGGTACTTGTCCCACTCCAGGCTGTTCTGGCTTCATAAACACCACCAGTCTGAGTTGAACTACATGAAAAGGAAAAAGAATGTTTATTGTTTTTGTTTTCGTAGAAGCCATAGGAGCTGTGGCTTTCCACAGATTCTAATCAACATGGCCCTGAATCCTGTAGGGATAATTAGCCATGCCAGCCAGTGGGCCTAGGGAGTTGCCCTCCTTAGAGTGGATTCCTGGCTATACCAGACCCCCAGGGTCTTTGCTGCCTTGGTGACAAAGAGCATGGCATAGTGGATCCAGGGGGACCTGGAAATGTGGGTGAGTGGTGCTCTTTCTCTTTCAAAGTCTTATAGTTCCATTTCTTCTGAGGAGCATCGCCAGGAACACACCTGTGCTGTCCACTTTCCACCTCTGGTATTCAGCCTAGGAACTCTGGTTGTCTGGGACTCTGATTCAGTCTCTCATTTTATTCCGTCTCACACGTAATTTTCTTCCTCTTTACCTAGACTGGATTTCTCCATAGAAGGACCTTGTGTGATTTGTCTCATCACCCTGTGGTCTTATGGGGCTTGGTTCCCCATTCTGCTCTGAGCATTTCCCTCACCTGCACTTCTTAGGGGGTCTGCCAATCACCAGACTTAATAGCACCCCAGAAAGACATTGGACTATAGCTCCTGTATCACCATATTTAGGCTCCGACCTACCAAGTAACAGGGAGAATGCTGAGGTTGCATTCAGTTTCTCCTGCTGGAGGGGTTGTTAATGAGCTGTCTTCGTTCAGGAGAATTCACTGCACTTCACTGAACTTTACGACAGTGAAAAAACAAATCTCCCAGTGTGTGCAAACCACCTGTGTGGTGTGGCTAGTACCATTCCCTACCGGGTTCAGCTGCTGCGCCACCAGGGACAGAATGGATTTACATTCTCGCACTCCTGCAGTTTTCCAGCTCCTCAAGCTTCAGTAGTTGAAGCTATCTTCTTTCCGCTTCAGCATGGCATGTGACACATGGCAGCCATTTTGGAGAAAGGCCATATAGGCAGAAAACCCATCTGTATACCAAAGGGGAATGATAGTTGGGCACTGCTCCACTTTCTCCTCCAGCCTGTGTTATCAGGCGCTTAATGAACAACCAGAAGGAAAATGGAATCATTAAAATACTCCACCCTTAGGAGAAGACCCAGTTAGAGCCAACTCACTGGTAGGACTCCTGGAAATAATTAGTCACTGGAAGGCCCATTTTAAGTAAATAAGAAGATGGTAGGACCCAAGAAGTTATGCCCTGAGGTTAGCTAGGTCAAACTCCAGTCTTTCCTCCTTCCCCATATAGTTGTTTGCTCTGGGCTGATGGCTTCATTGTGGCAGCTGCCACAGGGAAGCTCAGGATCCAAAGATGATGATGTCTATGGGGCTGAATAAGAATGACAAACTTTGCAAGCAAGAATAGGAGACAAACCAGGGGCAGATGAAAATAAGGATAACTGAGGACAGTTCTGGATGACCTTGTGCCATAGGCTTTGGACTATTCTGGAGAGGCTGGGAGAGCTGCCTCCCATCTGGAGGGCTCCCTGAACTCTTCTTTTTACCATCATGTCCTTTTTTCTACCATGTTGCTAAGGCCTATCTCACCTGCTAATGAGAAACAACTCAGGAAATTGTCTTCCTGCTCCACTCCTCTGGGAGAGAGAAGCAAAACTCAAAAGGAAGGAAAGAAAAGAGGCCCAAGGAAGCAGAGACTTTCCCTCCTTGCTGAAGTCTGTTGGCACCTCCAGTAACATGGAATCAAGCAGCTCCCCAAGCTAGCCTCGGTCTGGTATGAGGCTGCAAACAAGAAACCTGATCTTTGCCCTGCTCAGGAGCCCACCTGAGATGACTGAGCAACCTCCCTTGTGTGCTGGAGTCTTTAGCTGCCTTGTTGGAGCAAGAAAATGGAATATGGCTAGAAGGTACAGAATTTGCTTGATGCCTTGCTGGCACAATTTCCTTCCTGTTGCAATGTGCAAATCTTTACTTGCATTATATGAAAAAAGAGGCAGTAAAAATCATCAGAAATATTTACCACCAACTCAACCCCACCTCCCTTGCATTGCTCCCAAAAAAGTTAATTAAGCCCCACTGCTATTAGAGTTACATGCATCTGAAGGCTTGTGATGACATGAAAAAATAACGAAGCCACGATTTCTCCAGGTTGTAAGCATTCAAGTCAAAACATGCTGCGTTCCTCGGCCCTCTGCACTCCCAGAGGCAGTATGTGCATTCTACCTCCTTTGGTCTGTCCAAACCCTACTCCTCTTCAGTGCCTAGTCAGAGAAGACTGAGACTTGCCTTTGAGAAGCTCTCTTTGCAGGAGACAGCACACAAATCATTTCTAATGAACTACAGAAAATTTCCATTCTTTTGAGTCCTCCTTTCTAAGATGACACAAAAAAGAAGGAACAATGGTCGCGCCAAAAAGGGCTGCAGCCATGTGCAGCCTATTCGCTGCATGAACTGTGCCCAGTGTGTGCCCAAGGATAAGGCTATTAAGAAGTTCATCATTCAAAACACAGTAGAGGCCGCCGTCAGAGACATTTCCAAAGCGAGCATCTTCAACACTTATGTGCTTCCCAAACTGTATGTGAAGCTGCATTACTGTGTGAGTTGTGCCATTCACAGCAAGGTGGTCAGGAATCCGTCTCATGAAGCCCGGAAGGACCAAACACCTCCATCCCGATTTAGACCTGCTGGTGCTGCCCCACAACCTCCACCAAAGCCCACTGGCTCTTATTGGACTGAAGAAAAACCATCTCCTGGAAAAGAAATAATAAAATGGATGTTACACTTCAAAAAAAAAAGAAAAAAGAAAAAAAAATTTCCCTGAATCCCTACTGTGATCTTCCTCACTAGAATCCCAATTCCTGCAGAGTGCCATCTGCCTACCTCCATTCCATGTTTGGGGGAGAATATGTCCATGTGTCCTTATACTTTCTCCTGACCAGCCCATGTGTCCTACCCCAGACAACAGAAGTTCAGACATGACTCTGAACAGTTCAGGGGAAGCAAAAGCTTGCTTGATGGCCCTTCCATCAGGCTCACTTCTGGGTGTCTTCAGGGAAGTCTTTTAGTAGATGCCCTACTTGCCGACTCCTCCATGGCTGTCCTACTACAAACCCAAGGACATTGAGAATCATCCTTTACCGCCAGGGATCTCAGGCCATGGGACATGCCCACTCTCTTCACTGAGCCCACCTATGTCCTCAGCAGCAAGAATTATAGTAGGGCTTGTTTATATTATCGTCTTTAATAAATGCCCAGGCAGCTCCCAGAAGTGGCCAGAGGAGCTCTTCTACTCCAGAGAAGGACAGAACAGAGCAGGGAATAAGTCTCTGATGGTGAAGCCAAAGCCCGGTGACAAGTAGAAAGGTCCATAAGACCTTTGTGGCAAAGATCCCTCAGGTCTCTGCCATGATAGATAATTTCAGGTGTTGTTTGTTTGGGATTTGGGGAGGCGGGGACATGCTGGGGATCGAACTCAGGGCCTTGTAGGCAAGCACTCTACCACTGAGCTAAATTCTCAACACCAGTTTGGGATTTTTTTTTTTTGGAGCTGGGGCTCGAACTCAGGGCCTTATGCTTGTAAGGCAAGCACTCTAACCGCTGAGCTAAATCCCCAGCCCCCTAGTTTGGGATTTTTTGAGACAAGTTTTCGCTATGTAGTCCAGGCTGGCCCTGAACTCCCAATCCTCCTGATTTAGCCTTCTAAGTGCTGGGATTGCAGGTGTGTACCACCATGCCTGGCCAATTCAGTTAAATTTGACTGATAATTTCAAAACTCTAGGATGAGAACAGTATTGCAGTAGGCCCTGAAGATATAACAGGAATCAAGATTGTTGAACTTACCCTGTCATCACTAAATTTACAATGGCCAAGTCTGGCTTTTGCCTGTATTCTGCTCAAACCAGGATCTGATCTTGAGGTCCTTAGTGCGGGACCACTAACCTTCTCCCTCCAGTGATGGGTGTGGCAACAGCATCACAGCATCATCAAGCCAGGCCATGAGGCCTGAAATCACATTCAGGCATCAGAGTTATCTGAGGAGAAGCCTCCCTGGGTCCCTCAGGTTCTGGGCTGGGTGGGAGCAGGTATCAGTTCAGTACAACATCTGCGTTAGCTCTGCTATTTACGTATTAATAACTCCTCCAGCTGGGAGGCCTGGTGTAGGCATCAGCTTTCTGAGGAGGCAATCTTTCTGATAAAGAGCTGATAGTGCAGACTGAGAATTCCCAGTAAGGCTAGGCAAAGGATATGCTCCATCTGCTACCAAGAAAGCAGCAAGGCCAAGTATGCAACCAAGCTGCACCCCCCACCCGACCCCACCCCACCCCACCCCACCCCCACCATTTTTACTAATGCTAATTCCAATCAGGCTCATTCCCAGCTCTGCTCCAGGGATCTTCTTGGGGCTCATGGGGTGGGTTACAACCCTCTCCTTTCCTTGCCTGATCTTGACCCTCTCTGAGAAAGAGATCCAAAAATAAGCTAATGTCCAGGGTAGGACCTGAGGACACAATTACTGAGTCAGAACCATGCAAGCCACAGTCACTGCTTTCTCAGCCTCTCATTTGCACTGTCATCACTGCATTGGATATAGGAAGACAGCTCCCCACCCCACCCCTTCCCACACAAGTATTCTTCAAACAAGCACAGGATCACATCTCCTTAAACATTCCCAATGCAATACTCCTTCCTCAGCCCAACCAGGACTGTGTTTCCTGAGCACGAGTTCATCCACGACAAAGCTGGTCTCTCCCCTAGGCCCAAAGGTAAACTGATTTCACCCCTGAGAAGCTCTCATCTCCTGCTATTATGGGTTGAACCAGACCCTTTCTGCTTCTCTGTCCCAAGATCTTACAGCAGAGGTACTAAGGGAAGCAGTGTGTGATCCTGGACCACTGCATCCAATTCCATGGGAAGGGGGCCGATCTGGCCCTAGCTCCTGACCATTTTGGTGGGACCCCAATTTGGGATTTGCCCTCAACAGTCTGAGACTGTGCTACCATGAGGACAAAAGATAACAGCCATCATTCCTGGCCATAGGACCCCTGGCCACCTGCCAACAGGATGTTCCCTGCTGTCCCCATGTGTGCCCGGAGCTGTGGAGAGTTTTGGCTAAGGCGTTCCCTGGGTCCTCCAGGTGCTCCCACTTCAGGGTAGACCCAAGGATAGAGTGAGTCACCAGCAACTCTACTTCCATCTCCTTTCAGTGCCATGTCATCCTACAAGGGCACAGACTAGGGGAACCACAACCGTTTAAGTAGATGCGCCTACCCTCCTTCGAGGACCCTCTCAGATCCCACAGTACCCTACGGAGTTCCTCCGGCCTTTAAATTGTACCCTCAGGAACTCTCGGGCTGCAGAACGACGAGATGGAAAGAATTCAACTAGCACAGGCTCCACGCTGGGCGCCTCTAGGCAGGCGCTAAGAGTTTTGGCGAGACAAAGCGCAAACGATAGGTTCTTACGAGTTCTCAACTACACCTATCTGAATTCAAGGTTTGCCGGCAGGCCGGAGCCCCAGGAGCACAAGCATCCGGAAGCTGGGGCCCACACTCGCCCGGCCTATTCCCTGCTGGCTTTCCTTTCCGAGAAAGCCGAGCACAGCTGCAGCAAAAGTCAGGGTCCGCACTCAGGCTACTCTCGCCGGAAAGCGCTCAAGGCGCCTGCAGTGGCTGTGGAGCCGGGAGACCCCACCACACCTGCAGGGCTAGGTCTGTCCCACCCACAATCCTAAGGGCTCCGCCCTGTCCAGGTTCTTGCCCACTCCGCCCAGCCCTCCCCGAGATTTTAGCCCTGCCCCCAGCAGGCCTCTTCAGCCCTCACTTTCCAGGCGCCTCGGCGTTTTAACCACGCCCTCCTTTTCAACCCGTCTATTGCTGGCTTATTAGTCCTCTGGCGCCACCTCCTGGGAGCCCGCTGGGCAAGGTTCCCTCTTCGTCCCAGAGTGGCTGGCCGACCACGTTCTGCTGGGCCGAGAGCACAAGGGACGGCAAGCTCAGATCCACGACCAAGGCTGAGAGTTGCCTCCACGCCCACCGTGAACTGTAGCAGCCTGGGCCTGTGCATGGACACCTCAACTCCACAGGGACATCGACAGACTAACTTCTCTCTATCTCAGCTGAGACTTCAGGGTCACCTCCATCAAAGGTGCGGACAGTGGGGCTGATAAGTTCCTTGACTGGAAAGTCTCTTGGTGGCCAGGTCTCTGTGCTGCTTCTACCCTAGGCTGCTCTCAGGTGAGCCCCTTCTTCAGGAGCACTCCAATCCCTGCAGATAGGGAAATGATACCCAGGAGGTAAGGGTTCTTTTAATTCCTTGTTGCTTTACAATACAAATATGTGCAATTTATACTTTGAGACAGGATCTTGCTAAGTCACTAAATTACCCAGGTGGCCTCAAAATTGCCTCCTTCTAGCCAGGCGTGGTGGTGCATGCCTATAATCCCAGCACTTAAAAGGCTGAGGCAGCAAGATAACTGCAAATTCAAGGCCAGCCTGGGCTACAACATAGTTCAAGACCAGCCTGAACTACATAGTGAGACCCTGTCTCAAAAAAAAAATTTTTTTTTCCATCCTGCCTTAACTTCTTGAGTTGGTGGGGTAACAGGCATGTGCCACCTCACCCAGCAAGAACAAAGTTTTACAATCAGAAAAATCCCTGAACTGTTTGGGTCACACTTAGAATTGAATCTCTCTCACACTAGCTGCAAGACCCTGCCCTCTTTGGGGCTGTTACCTTGCCTCCAGACGGGAATTGGAAAGTAAGCAAAGCAAGAAATGTTCAAGTGACTGGACTGATTTGGCTTATTTTTTTATTGGGTGCTGAGGATCAAACTCAGGGCCTTGCACTTGCTAGGCAAGCGCTCTCCCACTGAGCTAAATCCCCAACTCTGGATTTTTAAAGTATGGTAATATAGAAAGGAATGAAGCTCATCCTGGAGACTGATACTTGAGTTAGTTTCTGTGCTTCAGAAGAGCTGGGGAAGAGCCTCTCAGGGAGCTTGTTCAAATCATTGGGAACATGGGGAGGTGGACTAGAGGCTGCAGTGGGCAGGCACCATGGAGCCTCTAGAAGGCAGGCTGGCCAGGAGCTCCTGAACACTGCAAGACTGTCTAGCCAACAGCTCTCGCCCAGATCTTAGCCCAGGGCAGCACCTTCGTGCCACAGGAAAACGCAGACTGTCTCATATTCTCTGCCCTTTGTAGGGAGGGTAATTATCTCAAGTCTGTCCTCTGGTTCAGAGTGTCTAGAGCCCTCTTGGACATTAGCGCTGTTCTTACCTCATAGATGGGGAAGCCAGGCCGAAGAGATCCCAGGAATTTGCCTCAGGTCCAAGGAGGGTGGAAAGGCAGATTCATTGTGTAGTTCCTTCTTGTCTTTCCTTCCAGTCACCTTCTCTAGCTCAAAAGACCTGAGCAGAATCGAGCATGGTGGCGCCTGTCTGTAATCCTAGCACAGGGAGTCTGAGGCCAGCCTGGGCTATATAACGAGTTGTTCAAGGGCAGCCTGCACTACATAGCAAGACCCTGTCTTTAAAAAAAAAAGACCTGACCATATAGAGCCACTTTTGTCGAAGAAAACTTACAGAGATTTGGCATGACTGATTGGGAGCAAGAATCTTTCAGGCCAAGTAACAGGTATTTCCCATCCCCCAAAGGAGGAAGGGCAGGGTAGAGACCACCCTGCAGGCCTTCCAGTTCTCTGCAGAGACCAGGTATTTCCTTACTCGTTAGGGACAGTGCATTAGATGTTAAGCAGAACTTCCTGAGGTCAAGAGAGCATGAGGAAGGGTCATTTCTTGGGCCCCTGCTACTATACCTAAGGGTTGAGGTATATACCCCCTGAGAATATGCTGGGGACAGCTTTTCCTGGTGCTTTCAGCGTGCTATAACTGAGGTCCTAACTCCAAGTAGTTTTGTTGTTGTTTCTTAGACAGGGTCTCACTATGTTGTTCAGGTTGCCTTTGAATTCACTGTGCAGCCCAGGCTGATCTTGAACTTGCAGTGATCCTCCTGCCTCTGCCTCCCAAGAGCTGGCACTACAGGCATGTACAACTCTGCCTGGCTAACAAGTAGTTTTTTCTTTTTTGGGGGGTGGGGGGTTGCTGGGGATCAGACTCAGGGCCTTGTGCTTGCAAGTCAAGCACTCTAACCACTGAGCTAAATCCCCAGCCCTAAGAAGTTTTTTGACACTCAACAACACCCTGTACTAGAACTCAGCTCTACATGGGACCAGTTTCCTCTGGGTCTTAAAGACTGTGAGCAAAGGAGCAGTTTAGAGGCTGCAAGAGTGTGACAGATGGTGGGGCAGTGATGAACCCAGAAAAAGGCACTAGTTCCCCTGTGAAATATGGCCCTCTGGAGACACAGCTGCTCCACCTCTGCCTCCCATGTGCTCAGCAGTGTCCCAGCACAACCCCTTTCTGGGCACTGAATCACGCTAGGCCTACCCAGCTGTCCTGACCACCCCAGGCCAGGCAATTAGGGTTGACTACCCAGGATCTACAGGTCCAAGGGCAAAGCAGCCTGGCTAGACACTATTCTCCCTCTTCTATCTGCTCCAAGGTTAACACTAAAGCTACTTTGAGACTGATAGCCAGGGAGCAGCTAGCCCAGACCACGGGAGCTGGAGTTGGGACAGAGCTGTAGCCAGAGGCACCCATCCACCCCACTTCACGGGGCCCAAACTGAAGGACCCTTGCCCAGGAGCTGTCCCATTCCAGGGCAGGGCACCTTCCCACCATCCTCTCCTCCACTCAACCTCAATGGGTTCTCTGCCACCCACACTCCTTGCAAATGAGAAAACTGAGGAGTAAGGAGGTTTGTCTTAGTTGGCTAAGGGGAGAACTTACATATTAACAGAGTTTCTAGAGCACACACTCAGCCCTCCCAGTTACACAATGGCTAAGGCTTCTGTGAGGGCCATCTGGTCCCCTCTTCCCTGTCACATGGTCCTCCCACCACTCATGTCTGGGTCCCTATAGAGGCCAGGGAAACAGACTTGGAGGCAATGGCATTGTAATAAAGACACTGCTTTTATTTAGTTTGATATGTTTCTATACAGAATGCAGAAAACACATCTTAAAATCATATAGAAGAAAATAAAAACACATCAGTGGTTGGTGAACACTTGAATGTGAGATTGGCTCTCCGTCTCAGAGTCCAAAGGCTATCTCCAGCCCAGCGCTCAGGGAGGAGGCTGCCTGCAAAGGCATTGTTGCTGTTGTTATTCTGTTCACTGCCCCGTTGCCTCCAATTGCTATGGCAACAGGCCATTCTCTGGTCTCTGCTGGCAATGCCTGATGGTGGGGTTGCTACGGGCAACAGAGCTATTGGAAGGCCTTTCAAAGCCCCCACCTGGAACACTGGGTATTATTTATTTTTTGATGAGGTCATCAGAAATAATCTCACCAGGTCAGATCCTACTTGTGCTCCTGCTCTGGGAAATCAGGAAAACTCCAGTAAAGACAGGGCTTGAAGGCAAAAGACCTGGTCACCAGCACTAAGCCTTCATCTATAGGCTCCTCTCACAGGAGCACTGCTCACTCCAGAGTACCCTGCTGGGGTTGGGACAGGAGAGCAGGGTGGGCCCTGTGGGAGAAGGCGAGAGAGGAAGGGCACTCTGGAGCACAGCAGGATGGAGTCCCCACCCTCTTGCCAGCCTTTGCCTCCTGAGGCAGCACATAGTCCTCTGCAAAACAGTTAAATCCTCTGCAAAACACTCGATATGGCTTAGAAGTAGCTGCTCCATGTGCAAAGGGAGCCTGGGTCCACCCACCCACCCTCCATTAGGGAAGGGATACATTATTGCAAAAGGCATTCCTCCCTAAAAGTTACCCGAAATAACTCAGACATCAAGAAAAATCATGCTCAAAATGGTTTTTCCAAAGGAGGAGAATCGAAGCAGAGCGGGCACCCCTGAGTCATGGGACAGAGATGCAGATGGACGGATGGAAGTTCTACTAAAAAAGGCAAAAGAAGTCCCAGTGTAATTCCAGAATTTAAACCATTAGGAAAAGAAGGGGGAAAAAAAATCAAAATGAGCAAAGCTGTCAGTTCCATGGAATCGACACTAAGAGTTTTTACAAACTGCTGTAAGCATCACCACTTTTAATCTTTTTTAATAAAACAATTTGAGGTTGTATAAAAACTTTAGTAAAAAATTAGCTTTGAGAGCCCACAGGTTTTTACTATGAACTATTGCTGGCACTCCCACCCAGTCGGTCAGGCCCAAGGCCTGGGACTGGAGCGCCAGAGAAAAGGGACAGGGCAGGTCAGGGTAGGTCTGTGGACTGTTGGGACAAAGCGGCCAAGGTCAAGTGAGGAAGGAGCATCACATGACATAAAAATATTGCATCTTCACCAAAATGTCCCCCACTGAGTGTTTCAAAAAAACATGATATTCCTTTTAGAAGGGGAAAGAAAACACACAGGAAAAAAAAAAAAAAAGAAACTAAGTTGATGTGGTCGAGTTCTTCGACCTCCCAGGTGCCCTCAAGAGCAGCTGGTCCACCTTGGAGCACCTAGGTTGGGGGCCACAGCCACTGCTGCCTTTTGGGAGTCCCTTTTCCATGGAAATGAAGACCCCTTGTTGGAGGGCCGCTAGTGCGCACGGAGTGGAGGTGGGATGCCCATGGCCTCAGAGGCCCCTCCACCTTCCAGCCCCTGGCAAGAGCGGGAGAGCAAGCCCAGCACCATGGCCCTGGCCCCCAAGCCAGGGCCGAGAGGCCCCCAGTCAGGCTCTGGAGTATCAGAGCAACCAAGTTGACATAGTGTGAAAAAATAGGATTCCTTTGATAAAAAATACTGTCCCTTGGTCTTCTCTAAGTTTGAAACACCCTGGGAGCTTATTTTTAACAAAGCAATTCCCCATACCCACCCCAAAATTATACATACAAGTTTAGGTAAACAGCAGATTAAATGTAAAAACTTAACTGTAACTTCTGAAAGTCCTTTGAATTTAATCTTTAGCTACTGTTTTCCATGTTACATCCTGCAGCTAGACACACGTGAATAGAAAAAAACAGTACAGTTAGTGTTAAAGGCAAAACGCAGAGAGCTGGGGGCCACCCAGCACCACCTGCAAGTTCATTCATGGTTCCTCGCTCCCTCCGTCTACCTCTACTCAAACAGTGCTTTCAGAGCCAGCCATCAAAACGCAGCGAAGAATTTTCTATGAACAAACAAAAAGCTGTTAGGCAAAAATAAAAATAAAAAAGTCCCCAAAGTCTCTCCAGCTGCTTTGGGGTTTGGGAGGACCAGAGGGTGGGCTTGTCTAGGCCCCGTGTGTCAGTTGTGTGCTAGGTCAGGTGTTGGCTACCAGTGGGTGATGGTCTGCAGGCCACCGGTCTCCACGGACAACACCGAGTTGTCTCCAGGCCCCTGCCCTACCCCTGCCTCCACCCAGGCGCTTGTGGGTTAAGGGGGGACATAGGGAGGGGGTGACCGGTATGGGGTCATGTTCTTGGGACGGGAGCCCTTGCCCTCCATGGGGGCTGTGAAAGGTGGCGGGGGCTGGTAGGGAGGTGCATTGGGATCCTCATCCCGCAGGGGTGTGTATTCTCCCATGGTGTCCTGGTTCAGGGGAGTGGTCTCGGGCACGCTCTGGTTGGGGTATTCAGGAGGGGGAAGGGGAGCCTTCTCCTCCTGCAAGATGAGTGGCATGCTGGAGGAGGGTGGGGGCTTGGAATCATCCAGCTCATCAGCGAAGATGATAGGCACCCCCTTCTTGATAAAGGTGGCCTGGTCCTCGAGGGTGAGCTTGCCCTTCCGCTTCTTTCGATAGCAGATCATGGCAATGATGCCGGCAATGAGCAGGATGGCTGCAACCACTACAGCCGGGATGACTGTGTGCAGGTACACATCGTCCTCGCTGCTCTTCTCGGGGTCCCTGTCTGGCACCTCTGTGGGTGGTGCCTCTGAGGGCACCCTCTTGGGTGGCACATAGGGGATAAACTGTAGGTGCCGACAACTGCCAGAGCCTGTCACAGCAATGCTCATGGCCTTGAAGTCAGGCTCCAGGGCATTGGAGAAAGCAGGCCGGGGTTTCCCATTATCTTCAGCAATCCTCCTGCTCAGTGCTATGATCTGCTCTTTGGGGCAGGGCTCCAGAGGCAGTGTATTGTTGGTCCATTCCACCACAATGGAGCCCCGGGTGATATTCTGTAGGGTGATGGTGCTACAGTTCCGGTCCCCAAAGGCGAAGGCCAGCTTCTTTACCAAGGCAATCTTCTTGTGGATGTCATTCATCACTGGTGCCGGGTCACCTGCAAATTTGGCCTTAAACCTCGCAGGAGCCCTGTCCCCTTGAGGACGCTTGTGAACATGGATCTCAAAGGCATCCACAGCTGATAGGCCCCCCTTGTCTGTGGCATGCATGAAATACTCGTGTTTGCCCACATGGCTGCTGTCAGGCAGGCCATACATGAGCTGGCTGTTGCTATTGAACTGCACCCAGGACTTCTCACCTATCAGCTGCTGCTCCCGCAGCTTCAGGGTCAGCTTTAGCTTGTCAGTGGTGGTATCCTCATTGTCATAGAAGGTGTCTGATGGAATCTTCACCTCAAAATAGGTGCCCACCCAGGCATCTACCCTGTCGATGTGGTTCTTGAGTTCTGGGCGCTGGTTGGGTTCGGCCCCACGGGGCACTCCACTGGTGGTGGTGCGGATACGAGTAGGTGGGGAGGCTGTTTCCAATCTGGTGATGGGAGCTTTGGTGGTAACCCGGGGTACTGGTCGGGGCGTCCGTGGTTTCTTAGTTGGCCTGCGAGTCGTAGTGGTTGAGGAATCGGTTGAAGGTGTTGCTGGTTTTGGTGTGGATACTCGTGGCTTCTTTGTGGTAGTTGTGGGAGGAGTAGCAACTGCTGTGGGCTCCACATAGCCAGGAATGGTCATTGTTGGGCGAATCTGTCCAGGAACCGTGGTGCCAGCTTCTGATACCCGAGTAGGCTGAATAGGGCCTAGGGTTGGGGTCTGAATAATGGCACCTCGAGTCCGAATAGTTACTGTGGGCTTCCCAGGAACAGGATCCCTGACTGGAGGAACCATGGTCTCTGTGGGAGGAGCAATGGCTGGTGATGTGGGAGTGGGCACTATCCTGGATGGTGGCTCCTGGATGGCTGTGGTGGGGGGTCCAATGGCAGTGACAGGTGTGGGTGTGGCATGGATCTGCCTCCGGATTCTTTTGGGGAGAGGGGGCTTCTTATTGGCAATGTGCCAACCTACCACAGGGTAGCCAAGCTGGGCAGACATAGTACCCTGCCTGGCAGGGATCTCTACACTACGAATGTCAGGCACATTATTCTGGTTCAAGGAACAGCCCAGCTTCCAGGAGAGCAGAGCCCCATTCTCTACCACCTTTTTTGCATTTCCTGGGCCAGCCATGAAGGCTGACATGTCAAATAGTCTATTATTCACCACTGGCACCAACTTCATATTGTGACTCTCCACTTCTGAGAAGCTCTGCATCCTATGGAGGAGGTCAATCCTTTGCTCTGGGGTCATCTTGGTGAGGTCAGCATCCAGAATTACTGTCAGGACAGTCACTGGCTCATCAGCAGCACATGCAGATGACACTATCTCACCAGGCTCTGGTGAGGCTGCCCGTATGGACTGTGGTTCGCTGTGGTCTTCAGGGTAGACCTCAATGGAAAACACACTTGAGGTCTGAGGGACGTGGCTCCCGTTGGCCCCCAAACGTGCAGCGCTCACTGAAATATAATGCACACCCTTATCAGTGTCGAGGGGGAGACCCTGTAGGGTGTGGCTCTCTGGGTCCCAGTGCAGCCAAGATGGCAGAGCCTCCTTCCCAGCCGCTGATACCTGGAAGAGACACAAACATGTGTTACAAGTGTTTCATCAGATTAAAACCTACAAATGATCAGTTAACCACTGCCCTAGCCTGGGTTGTATGATAGGCTGGGGGAATAATTTAGAATTCCTGTTGGAGAAATAAACTCTTCTCCCCCAAAGAAGTACAACTCTCTTCACTTACTTGTCACAAAAGACTGAGGCTATCAGGTAGGCTAGCTTGGAAGGCAGATAATTCACCCAAAGCCACACCTTGGGGGATAACAGTGCTGTTGTCACTCAAACACATGCCTCATTCCAGAGAAGTGATGGAGCTCAAGAATGTCATAGATTTTTATACCAGTAACACACACTGCCACCTACTTGCCCATGCTACCTGTGGAACCAAGTCAGTGTCTCATCCCAACCCTCAGCATTCCTTTCCAAGCCTTCCACCAGTTCTTTCTCTGCCCTCTGCAGGCACCACAATTTTACTGAGCTCATACACCTGGCCTGGAGTACTTTTCCTGTGCACACATGGAAATGCATAGGTCCAGGCACAAGGACAAGAAGGTTCAATGCCCCAGAACTTTACAACTGATGTACTGTACTTGAGGGCAGAGGGCTATTTTTGTGTAGCAAATAAAACTGATTAAAAAAAAAAAAAGAAGAACCTGATTGTATGTAATGTTTAAATTAATCCTGCCTCCCAAATTTCAAGAAAAACTGATGTCCCCAGCCAGAATAGGGGAACTAGAATGAATTATTCTAGAGCGTTATTTGTCAAAGGAATCTAAAGGAGCTCTGGTATCTCTGGTATGGGAAACAATCTCAGAGCCCATTTCTGTCCTTGGCAGAGAAGAGGCCTAGGGAGCTTGTTCCCTCATTTTGCCCAACAGCCTTTCCTATACTTCTTTCATAATGGAAGTCCTTTTCCACTGCAACATAACTGGTAATACACAGAGCACCCAAGGGAATACCACCACAGAAACTTCTACTATAAGCTGGATGTGATGGTGCACACCTGTAATCCCAGCACTTTCAAGGCTAAGGCAGGAAGATCGTGACAAGTCTGAGGCCAGCCTTGGAGAGAGAGTGAGTTCAAAGGCAGCCTGAATTACAGAGTGAGACTCTGCCTCAAAAACTAATAAAAACAAATAAAACCAACAACAGCAATAACAAAGCTTCTACTATAAAGCTGAGGATGTAGCTCAGAGCACTTACCCAGGGCTGTATGCAGCCCTGGATTCAATTCTCAGCACTGAAAACAAAATAAAAAACAAACCACAAAATCCCTTCTATTACCATCTGACAAAAAGGAAATTAAGACTTGGCTTTTGCCTTGGCCCCATCTTGCCTCTCACCTTTGTGAAACACTGTCCCCAGTACAAGAAAGATGGCATCCATTCTCTGCTCCATTGTCCTGTCCAGAAACACATGCCAACAGAAGGCACATCTCCACTGCGAGACTCAGAGACTGCCTTCATAACCACCACTTGTCAACAGAGGGACACTACAATGCTTCCTTCTCTGTGGTAGGAAGGCTAAAGCCATGTCTGCAGGGCTTCCCAGTGGTTGTGGTTCCTAGGGCTTCCTCCTGCCCAAAGTTAGGAACCTCAAAGATTGAGGAAGACACCTTGGGTTCAAACCTGATATTCCCAGCCAGGACCCAGCAGCAACCTTATCAGAGATATTTTACTTTTCCTCATTTATTTTTTAAATTTAAATTTAATTTATGTTTGTTTGCAGTACATGAAGTTTACATTTTCCTTGGTGAGTAGGTCCATGTACATAATACAGCTTGTTTTTTTTTTTTTCCCCTTCCCACTATTACTTTTCCTCCTTTAAACTGGTTGAAATAAGTTTCCTACCTCCAGCAAAAACCCAACAGAAGCCAAATGACATTATTAGGAGTTATTATTTGGGTTATCCTCTCCTGATTATCGCTCTTTGAGCCTGGCTCTGGGGGCCTGTGAACAGCATTTCTTTGCAATACCATATTTCATCAACTCTAAGGTATACCACAAGTTAGTATGTTTTTCCTTTACATAATGTTTTTTAAGTAAGAGTAGGAAAGATTTATTGAGAGAAAGACATAGCTCCTGAGAGACAGGAAGGGACCCAAAAGTGGGTTGCCCTAAAATCATTTTTATTGGCCACTGTGTTTTCTCTCACATAGTGACCTACCCTAATGCTGCAGGGTGTACTTCTTTTCTACTTTTACTTGACCCAAACTCGCTCTGTAGAGCCTGTTTCTTTTCCTACCTTTAATAAAACTTTGCTACCATCACTCTTAGCTATAAAAAAATCACTTTTAGCTATAAAAACAGCTAACACAAATGTAAAACCTTGTGCTTTAAATTGTTTTTCATTTATATGTAAATATGAAAATTGCCATATGTACATGTAAACACACAGAGCAAAAGTCGTATTTTGGGGGAAAAAAACTGAAGCAAAGTTGTGTGGCCCAAATGGGGTGCTCACAGAACTATGAGATGTTCTGCAGGAGTGGTGCAGGAAGAGGGGGGTCCTAGGAAATGAAGAATAGGTGAATTAGGGAGTGGATCCAGGCTCCCGCCACTTGAGGGTGTTTCCTAACTCATTTCACCCCAATGATCACAACTGTGATGGGAGTTCCCATGGTAGAGAGAGGCCTGAGAGAGAGAGTAACAGGGAAAGCTTGAAATGGAGGTGTGGGCAAACCCAGCCAATGTGAAGCCACCCCTAAAGAAAAGAAGGAACAGGGCCGAGAGAGACCAGAAAAGGCGCCAGAGGCGGGAGCCAACCAGCTGGCAGGACCCATAGGACACACTGGAGTGGCCAGGCAGCTGTGCCCAGCCCTGTGTTTTTCATTAGCATGGCTGAATGAGAAGCCTGCTGCTGCTGCTACGATGTCTCCAGCAACACAAGGGCACTTTTTGACACAGAGAACAGGTCCCATCTCTTCATATTTCCCATTCTTCATATTCTACTGACCCCAAGAGTCAAAGTTCTGCTGTCAAGTATTTCCTACAGAATAAACTCAGGTCACTCAATGGCCAAGTCCCCACAGCCAGCCTTGGAAGCCATACACTTATTTTAACTATGCCATGCAACACTGTAACATGTTAATATCACGTTAACATACCTAGCAAACATGAAAAGAAAACCCCAAAGCAAGTTATAATGCCCAGTTTCAAGATGGAATATATGAGTGCTAATCTTAATCTGATTGGTTTGAGAAGGCTGGAGAGGTGATGAATTAGCCATTGATGAGTTCGTAGTTGAATGAGCTATTTGGAGGTGAGGTGTAATAGGTCAGTAGGGACCTGTCTTTGCAGTTGTATCTTTTTTTGGGCTCTTCCTTGCTCTATCTCTTTCTCTTGCTCTTTGGTTCCTGGTTGCAACAGGGTGAGCGGCTTTGTTTGACCACGCCTTTCTAGTGTGATGCTTTGCCTCTCCTCAGGTTCACAGCAATGGATTGAAACCTCTGAAACTGTGAGGCAAAATAAACCTTTCCCTCTTTATTTTTCTCAGGTACTTTGTCACAGCAATGAAAAGCTGATTAAAACAGGAGATATGAGAAGAGAACTGGTGGTTTTAAGGAGGGGATAATGGCGTGCACCTGTAGTCTTGGCCAGACTTTTGGAGCAAGCCTTCAGAAAAATAGAACCAAGCTTCTCCAATCTACCCATCTGCTTTTCCCTCTGCAGATTCTGGCTCCCCAGGACTGGAAGCCCAGCCATGCACTGGCTGCAGGATAGGTGTCCCACCTGGATCTACGGCCTGAAATAGGCAGCCCTGGGTCCTGGGTGCTCCTCAGCTAGGAAGGAAAGGACATTCTAGCCCCTCACCTTGGGCATCCTGATACTAGAATATCAGGCCCAACCAGCACTTTCAGTGGTAATGATTCACTTTAATAATCTTAGTTCCATGGTGCTTTGGCATGTGTCTAGATGTTCCCTCAAAGCCTCATGTGGTCATAGGTGGGACTTTTCAGAGGTGGCTGGATCTGGGATGTGTGATACTAGGATTAAGGGTGTGTGATTACTAAATTAGTCCAGTGATTGGTTTGGGATAGTTCTGGGTGTGGATAACAGGAAGGCTCATCCTGGGTGTGGGTGGCAAACAGTGGGTAGCCTGGATAGATACAAAGGAATAGAAAGAAGGCAGGCCTACTGCTGCTGCTTTGCTCCTTCACTGCTTTGCTATCTTCTGCCTGACATGAACTGTTTCTCCTCTGCATTGCCCCTCTGCCATGCCACCTTGCTTTGGGGCCAGCCAACTATGGACTAAAACCTCTATAAACTGTGAGCTACAATAAACCTTTTCTTCTTTACCTTTGGGTGCTGGGTATTTTGTCTCAGCAACAAGGAAAGTAACTAAGACACACAGGAACCTGGCCAAATCACAAGGAAGCCGGCACCTCTGCATTTTCAAAGCCACTTAGGGGGAGTTTGAATGTCTGAGGGCTGGCACTGTCCACAGTCCCCTTAGAGTTCCACAAGTGGCTCCTCCTGAAGACAATAAGCTCAGGGCCTGGCTCACCACAGAAGTGCTTGCAGATGAGATTTCTGCTCTACTCTGACACAGCGAGAGTCCCTTGTCCACAAGAACTCTGAATGCCCTCCCCAGCTTTCAAAACACAACAGGTTCTCAAGTATTTCTCTTCCTCTTGGTGCCTAAGGGTGAAGCAGGATATGAGGTTCCTTCTGACAAATGTGCCCCTGTAACAAGCCAGGACTCCGTAACAGTGGCATACCAGTCAAGAAGTGCCAGTCTATAAATCCCAGATCCAGGCGGGCGAGCCTTGACCTAATCTTAACTACAGTGTCCCCATCTGCAAAACATGGGAAATGATCCTATCCTTCCATGATTTCAGGGTCAGGAACGTGCAGGACTCTCTGCCAATGCTGATTCCCAGTCACTCCTGTGTGCTTTGAGAAGACCCAGTAAACATCGTAAGGCTGCTGCACAAACAGAACCAAGGTATATCCACGCTCCATTCCCTGGGCCTCCTTCCCAGCTAGCTTTGGCTCCAGTACACAGTGGGACCTTGCCTCCCTGCTCATACCTGAAAGCATCTAAGGATTTTAGGGAAGGCTGCAGGCAGAGGTTAGTGACCCTTAGGGAGTTGCTTACTTTAAGATTTGTCTGTGAGGAGTAAGTGAAAACCCTGTGAGGCATGAGGGGAGGAGAAAACATGCTGCAGGTGACAGCCCAAAGACCAGCATTCACCTCTTCATGCTAAAACGGGGTCATTAGATCCTGGTATATTTATATACCAAAATCTGACTACCCTCAGAATTCTTGGTTAACCCACTATAAATATTTCTGTCCTAGGCCTAGGGGTGCAGCTCAGTGGAATAACCTTTGCCTAACCTGCCTGAGGCTCTGGGTTCTGCTAGGCCAGGAAGAGGAGACAAGAAGTAGCACTGGGGTGCTCTGTGGCAGCAGTACATGCATTTGCAGTACATGCATTTGCAGCCTGGTCCTCACCATGGAAGTACAGTTTGGAGTCATGCCTATAGCAGGGACCACAGACAACACCCTGGTTTTTTGGTTTTAGAGCCGACTGATGGTTTTTTGGTTTTTGTCTTTTTGAGACAGGGTCTTGCTATGTGGTTCAGGCTGGCCTTGAATTTACTATGTAGCCCAAGCTGGCCTCGAACTCCCAGCAATCCTCTTGCCTCAGCCTCCCAAGTGCTGAGATTACAGGTGTGCACCACCACACCTGGCCAACTGACGGGGAAGCAGAGGTCCCTCTGATGGAATCTGAGCCTCAATGCTGATGCACACACAGGGTAATCCCATGCCTGCACCATAGACTACAATACCAATCTGCTCTGTAGCCTTCTGCAAATAATGAGCTTGGCAGTCACTTGGCTGGACTGCAGGGAAATGGCACAGGTCTGGTGCGGACAGAGGGCCAGGCCTTTCTCCCCACTTGAAGTAAAGAACCAGGATGGAAGTAGGTGCAAGGGGCTGTTGCTTTGCTGTAAAGCAGAGCCATACCCACAAGAGACAATCACTGGTCCTGCTGCTAGACACACAAAGGCCAAACCTACACTTGGTACCACCACAAAGGTCAAGGCCACAGTGTCACATTTTAAATACATTGTCCAGCCCAGTCATTACCTCTCTGGTTTAAGCTATGAAACCCTTTAATGTTAACTATTCTCATCTAAAAACAAAAATTCACCTGGGTGCAATGGCACACACCTGTAATCCTAGCACTCTAAGAGGCTGAGGCTGGAGGATCACAAGTTCAAGCCCAGGCTGGACAATTTAGGGAAAGCCTATCTCAAAATAAAAAATAAAAGGGCTGGGGATTCAGCTCAGTGCAAAGCCCACAGGTCAATCCCCAGTATCACCAATAAATAAATATATACACAGACAAATAAAATAATCTTTCCTCCAAAAAAGGAGCAGCTAACATAGTTACAGCCACTAATAAAAGTCCCAGAATCAGTCCTTGTATCCTAAGCCCTGACATTGTCTATTTTCACTGCTTTGTGATGTTCTTTCAGTTCCTTTTTTTTTTTTTTTTAAACACAAAAGCCTATATTTTCAGTAAGTATTTGAGTTGATGAGTCTGGGCAAATGCCATTCTGACATCCCACCCCAAGATGCCCGCCTTCGCCAACCCACATTTCCCGGTGTGCCATGCTCACAAGGGGCCCATTCAGAACCAGGGAACACCCACTTGAGGCAGGAAAAGACTGCAGTTCATCTCAGACAGGCAGCATTGCACAAAGCGCTCAAGCGTCCAAAATGCTCCTTTCATGAACTCCTCTTTCTGGCCAAAAAGAATACCCATTGTTCTCAAGCAAACAATCAGGGGCCCAAACCAGCAACTGAGAGCACAGTTCCATGAAGGGCTGCTCCCAGCCTGCAACATCTTGGGCTCAGTGAAAGTCCACATGGTGTGCAGGCAAGGAAAGCTGACACAAGCAGGGATGAAAAGTTAACTCTTACAGGTTCTACCAAACTGAGACGTCCGAGGGGTTCCACAGCCCAGCCAGTCATTTCATGAGATGCAAAATGTCTCTTCCTCACAATCCTCATTGGAAGGTGTCAGGCCTGCTTCTGCTGTCTTGTGCAGGATTACCCAAGTAGCTAGGCAGGCATCACAGAGATGCATGGCAACTGGGTGCCAGCTATGGCCTCGGCAAGGTTCGCAGTGGCCCAGGCACAGCACCTGTGCTGCCTCTACCAGAGGCTCTGGCAGCCAGCCTTCCACGTGCTGCAGATGGGGCAGGTGTGTAGTTTTAAAGGGAAGCTGCGAGGTTCCTTTGAATGCATGGTTTCTGACTGGAAGCTGTGGGCTTGCCTTGTCCTGAAACCACTTCTGGCAGAACAGTCTGCAAATTTTTGGGTGACGGCATGTTGAGAATCTTGTACGCCTAAACTGAGCATACTAGAAATAGCCAGAACCCCTAGAAATTATGTTGCTTTCATATATATAATTGCTAAGTATATCCGTAAGATTCAGTAAAGTAGATAAAATAACAGTATGGCCAGATGTGGTGGTTTCTGCCTATAATCCCAATTCTCTGGGGACTAAGGCAGAAGGATCATAAATTTGAGCCTAGCCTACGAAACTTAGTGAGACCCTCTCTCAAAATAAAAAATTAAAATCAGGACTGAGGATGTCCCTCAGTATGAAGGCCCTGGGTTCAATCCTCAGTAGCACCAAAAAAAAAAAAAAAAAAAAAAAGACATTATAATTTGTGCTCCTAAATTGGCATACAGGTGTCAAATTGTCAGCTGCAGTATTAGTGTCATTTTTTTTCCCTTTCTGTGGTACTAGGGGTTGAACCCATGGCCTTTAGACCGAACTACATCCCTAGCCATTTTTACTTCTTTTATTTTAAAACAGTGTCTTGCTAAATTGCCCAGGCTGAGCCTTGCAATCCTCTTGCCTCAGTTTCTCAGAGTGCTGGGATTACAAGCATGTGTGACCACACCTGTTTAACAAAGCCTTGGGGGAAAGCTACCTTCATCAGGGTAGAGAGAAAGGGCTCCAATACCCCAGATGATGCTCAGGTTGAGCCTGAAATAGGTGGCTGCAACCTCATGAAAAGACAGAGTCAAAAGTCTTGGGTGGGCACTGAGCTAGGCATGTTCACAAGGCAGAAAAGGCCAATGTGGCTGGGACAAGGTATACAGAGGAAAAGGGGAGGGAGAAAAGGCCAGAGGCCAAATCACTTGGGGCTTCATTCTGAGTACAGCTGAGTAATGGAGATTTTGTGATTTAAACTTTACAAAGATAAAGGTGTCTCTTGCTTCAGTGTGGAGAACAGAGTAAGGAATCAAGAACAGAGATAAGGCATCCTGGAAAGGGAGAGCAAATAGTAGCTTGGATGAAGGGCAGGCATGATGGGCCCCAGATATGATTTGAGGTCACTTCAACAAGTATCCTTGGCTGCCATATCTGAAATGTTGGGCAGTGATTAAGAGTTACATTCCCAACTGGGTGTGGTGGCCCACTCCTGTAATCCCAGAATTTAGGAGGCTGAGGTAGAGGACTGCTGTGAGTGTGGGGCCAGCCTGAGCTACACAGTGAGACCCTGTCTACAAAAAAAGCTAGCTGTGGTGCATACTCTGGGAGGCTGAGGCAGGAGGATTACAAATGCAAGCCCAGCCAGGGCAGCATAGTAAGACCCCATCTCAAAAAATACAAAGGGCTGGGGATGTCGCTCAGTGTAAAGGTCCTGGATTCGATCCAAGTATTACCAAAAAATATTACATTCCCAAAGACTACTGATAACCACTGGGGAGAAAACTCAAGCAACAGTAAATGCAAAAACATGCCCAGTATGATCCCAAATCTGTCTAAAATATCTGTGTGTATATGTAGCATGGATACTTCTTGATGAGCACAGAAAATGGTGGAAACATTCGCTTTGAGTGGTAGAAAGCACAAGAGATATTCCCCTCTCCCTTTCCTATATTTCCCATAATGCACATCTATGCACCACTATTAAACTAAGAAAAATAACTGCTTTAGTGCAGACTTCTGCAATCCTTGTTTTATTACTGGGGAAAACACAGATCCAGGAAAAAAGGTCAGGATTTCTGAACTCCTGACTCCTCAACCTATACAACCCCAATGCTTAAGACTGTGGGATAAAGAATCACACATTTTCTTTTTCTTTTTTTTTTTGGTACTGGGAATCAAACTCAGGGCTTTGTGTTTGCAAGGCAAGCACTCTTAACCACTGAACTAAATCGCCAGCCCCAAGAATCACATATTTTCATATTTTCATGTGTTTTTGTTTTGTCTGTTTTGTGGTGTTGGGAAATGGAGCCCAGAGCCTCAGGTATGCTGGGCAAATGTTACACTACTGAACAACATTCCCAGCCTTCATGTGTTTTCCTACGGTTGATCAGCTACTAACTGGTCTGCTTTCCACAGATAAATATGCTCAGATAAAATCTTGTTTTCCCAGTAAAACTGCTTTACTCCCCTGATGAATAAGCCTGTTACATGTCTTTGCCAGACACTGTAAATACCCAACTGGCTGTATCAGTTCAAGGCACTTCTGGTCAAAATTAATCCATGTAAAATACTCCAATGGCCACTGAAGCAACGAATGCAGGGTCTGGATATTTAGGGAATTAATCAGAAGGTAGGCAAGACGTGCACCTTCCAGAATGGCCAAACTTTATTAACAGACTCCTATCTGGCTTGCTGGGGTTATGAGATATTACTGGAAACCTGCCAGGCATGGTGGCACATGTCTGTAATCCCAGCACTCGGGTGGCTAAGGCAGGAGGATCCTCATGAACTCAAGTCTAGCCTGAAGTCCAAAGGAAGACCCTGTCTAAAATAAATAAATAAATAGATCACTGGAAACCTTATGCAAACACTCCAGAAATTACAAAGAGCTCTGTGGAATGGAGATGCTGCATGGCCAGGATCACCATGACTGCTCCTGAGATCACAAGGCCACCCTAAGAACAATCTATGAACTAAAGAGAAAGGGGCCGGCAGAGAGAAAGGAACAAAAGAAGAGTACAAGCAAAAAGTACTTCTACCTAGAATTAAGAGGAAGGACCACTAGATTCACTTCATGAGACCATTGGCATGGAATCTATGACTTTTTTTTTTTTTTTTGACTCAGGGTCATATCATAGTTTAGGCTGGCCTTTAACTCACTGTGTAGCCCAGGATGGCCTCATTTCATGGTGATTCTACTGCCTCAGCCTCCCCAGTGTTGGCATTATGGGTGTGTACTACCACAGCTGGCCAAATATGTGTAGAAGCCTGGGGCTTTCTTTTGTGTTGGGAAGGAGCAGATCAGTAAGGAAGGACCCACCAGAACCAGTATTTGCTTCAACTAGTACACTGGAAGTGTTGCTGTTAAATTCCCAAGGGTAGGCCTTAAGACATTAGCAGCTTCCACTTCCTGTGTCCTGGAATATGTGATCTTAAAACCTAGACATTACACTGTGAGAAAACTTAAGCAGCTATAGACAGATATATGTGGAAAGGAACCAAGGACACTGATCAATAGCTCCAGCTGAGCTCAGTGCCAAAAGCAGCATGAAAATGCAAGCCATGAATCAGACCCTTCAGAATTGGATCTTCTCCTCTAGCTCGAGGTAAGCCGCTCCAGCTAGTGGCACTGAAGTAGAGATGACGTTCCCAGGTAGCCTCGATGGCCCGAACTCCTGGCTAAGAAATTTTGAGCAGAACAGCGTGTTTCAAACCACTAAGTTTCAGTAGTTTAAGCACAGCAATAAACAGCCAGAACCCTATGCATACACAGAAGTCTACCTGCAGAGAGAATAAAAACTACCACAACACAGTACAGAGCTTCAAATGTTTTTAGTTCATTTCCTGACTACACCTTAGGGAAAGAAAGCTGCAGGGGAGGAGCCAACAAATTACTGCCACGGGCCAAATGTGCCCCTCTCTGTCTTCATTTTTATTTTTTTGGTTTTTTGAAACAGGGTCTCGCTTTGTACTGCAGGCTGGCCTTGAACTCACTATGTAGTCCCGGCTAGCCTCGAACTTGAGGCAATCCTCCTGCCTCTGGGATTACAGGCGTGCACCACACCTGGCTCCCCATCTGTTTTTGTATAGCCCACAGTTTATGTACTTTCAAGTGATTGGGAAAAAATAAAAACAAAAGAATAATTTCTTGACATGTGAAAACTATGGAATTCAAATTTCAGTTTCAGTATCTATACCAAAGTTTTTCTTACCCTTTTTTTTGGGGGGGGCAGTACTATGGAGTAAACCCAGGCCCTCCTACATACTAGGCAAATGCTTTACTACTGAGTTACACCCCCAGCCCTTTTTAAATTTTATATTGAGACAGCAACTGATTAGGTTACCCAGGTTGGCCTCAAACTGATTATGTTACCCCTCCTGCCTCAGTCTCCCAAATATCTGTGATTATAGGCATTTATACCATCATCCTTGGCCAGAATTAAAGCTTTACTGAAACACAGCCCTGTCGATTTATTTATATACCATCTATACCAACTTTCACACTATACTGGAAAAATGAAGAGTTTCAAAAGAAAACAAATGTACCTGCAAAGCCTAAAATATTTACTATCCAGCCCTTTCAAAAAAATTGTGCTAACCTCTAATCTGGGAGATGTTCATAACTTCAGGAATACATCCCATCTATCTGCCCACCATGTAGACTCACTCAGGACTGAAGGGAAATTTTAAGTTTCCACAAACCAAGATGGAGAGAAACTGATACTTCATACAGAAGTTTCTATCCTGGGTCAGCCAAGACACTCTCCTGTACCCAGTACTCAGATGTCCTGTTCTCTGAAACACTTCCCAAAAGCATATGGGGCAAGGCTGAAGTCTGGTTATCAACTTTGGTTATTAAGGGATTAAACACATTAGTATAAATAAATCACCAAATCAGAAGAGAACTATATTTATATTTTATTTACTTTTTTGTGGGAATGTTGGGGATCAAACTTAGGGCCTTGTACTTGCTTGGCAAGCACTCCACCACTGAGCCTAATCCCCAACCCCTGTGTTTTATTTTTATTTTTATTTATCTATTTATTTATTTTTTGTGGTGCCGGGGATTGAACTCAGGCCCTTGTGCTTGCAAGGCAAGCACTCTAATCACTGAGCTAAATCCCCAGCCCCTGTATTTTATTTTTAAAAAATAAATTCAGGGGGTTTTAGCTCAGTGATTAGAGTACTTGCCTTGTAAGCTGAAGGTGCTGAGTTCAATCCCCAGCACCAAAAACAAACAAACAAACAAACAAACCAAAAAAACCAAAGGACCTAAGGCCACTATAATGCAAAAGTAAATTCAGGGGGCTGGGGATTTAGCTCAGTGGCTAGAGTGCTTGTCTGGCAAGGCAAGGCCCTGAGTTTGATCCTCAGCACCAATAAATAAATAAATAAATTCAAACTGGGCACGGTGCTGCACACCTATAAATCCCAGGACTCAGGAGGCTGAGACAGGAGGAGCACCATCAGTTCAAGGCTACCCTGAACTGCATAGTGAGACCCTGGCTCAAAAAAAAAAAACAGGATTGGGGATTTAGCTCACATAGTAGGGTACTTGCCTAGCAAGCACAAGGCCCTGAGTTCAAGTCCCAAAACCCAAAACAAAAAGCAAACAAAAAAAACTATATTCCAAAAAAAACAAAAACATAGGGATGGGGATTTAGCTCAAGTAGTAGAGTACTTGTCTAGCAAGTGCAAGTTCATTTCCAGCAAACAAAAAACAAAAACAAACAAAAAATTAAAATAAATAAATAAATTTAAAAAAATAAGTTCAAAGCGCTTAAAACTTATACTTCAGGGTTTAACTCCAAGGTTTATGAAAGGTGACATTTTCCTATATGTAGGACTGTCCTTCCGCTAAATCCTTAAATCAACAACCAGCCAGGAATGAAGGTGCATGCTTGTACTTCCAGCATTCTAGGAGACTGAGGCAGGAGAATTCAAAGTCCAAGGCCAGCCTGGGCAAGTCAGAGATTTTACCCCAAAATAGAAAAAAAAAACTTTTTTCAAAGGGCTGGGGATGTAGCTCAGTTGTGAAGGTCCTGGGTTCAACCCTTAGTACAACCAAAAACAAAAAAAAACCTAAAAGGGGTTGGGGATTTACCTCAGTTGTAAAGCACTCCCCTAGCAAGCCCAAGGCCCTGAGTTCGATCCCCGGCACCAAAAAAAAAAAAAAAAAAAAAAAAAAAAAAAAAAAAAAAAAAAAAAAAAAAAAAAAAAAAAAAAAAAAAAAACCCAAAATAAACACTGACCAAGAGACCTTCAAGAGTATGGAGTAATGGCTTTGTCATAGTGACACCCTCAAAACGGAAGCACAAATAAAAGTGTAGAGTGCTATTGTGAGATTTATGGGGATTTTGCTGGGAACATGAGGAAAGACAACAGGGACTGGAAGAACTGAGGACAGAACTGCTAGAATTTAGAATTGAGAAGGAAAAGGCATCAAATTAAAATAGATCATGAGAATGCTCCCTAGTCAGTCTCACCTTGATGACTTCTCCACTGGAGGCGATTAAATCTGTAGGAATAGTCACTCGAAACAAGCGCCCAACAACAGCTACGCCATCGGGAATGCCAACCACGGTGGGAACAGCCTCGTGGAGGTCCGACAGCACTGAGTGCATGGATGCCTCCAGCTGGTTCTCCCAGTCCCTGACGGCCTCCGAGGGTTCACTGGGCCAGTGGGCCTGAGCCATGGCCACAGAGAGGAGGAGAAGTAAGGTCCTCCCTGCAACAGGAAGCAGCAGCAAGCAGCCCACAGACATCCTCTTCCAGGCCCGCGCCTGCCCACGCAGACAATCTCACGAGGAAGGAAGTAAATGATGTGGTCCCAGAGCTGGGTCCTCAACCTCTGCACACCTGCTCCATCCCAGAGCACCCAGAGCCTGAAAGAGAAGAGCAGATGCAGACTTCAGCAATCCCCATGGTCTCCAAATTGTGCCCTGACTCCCAGTGTTCCACCAAGAATGTCTACCCTGAGAGCCCTGTGCTCTCCAACTACAGCCAGTGACTTAACTCTGGAAATGTGGCTGGTTCATTAAGTAGAAAACACACACTGGATTTTGAAAACTTTGTTTTAAAAAAGGAATGCAAAGTACCTCATTAATAATTTTAAGATATTGATTACACAATGAAACAATGTTTTTTGTTTGTTTGAGACAGGGTCTCACTGTGCAATTTAGGCTGGCCTTTAACTCACCATGTAGCCCAGGCTGGCCTCAAACTCGCAGTGATCCTCCTGCTTCAGCTTCCCAAGTGCTGGGATTATAGGTGTGCACACTATGCCTGGCTGTATTTTATTTAATGTTTGATTATACCAGAAACATTGTTTCTGCCGGGCATAGTGGCAAGTCAGAAGGTTGAGGCAGAAGGATTGCCGTGAGTTTGAGGCCATCCTAGGCTACTTGGTGAGTTCAAAGCTAGCCTGAACTACATAGCAAGATACTGTCTCAAAAAACCAAAAAATAAAATTTTTTGGAATTAATTTCACCTGCCTATTTATTTTCTGTGTGTGTGACTACTAGAGAAATTCTGATGGCACATGTGGCACACATAATAACATCTGCTGGGTGACACTGCTTTAGACCTAACTGCCAATTTACAGGAGAGACGGGGGCCACGAAGAAACAATCAGACAAATCTAGCATGTGGGACTGTCTATGAGACCGCTGGCCTAGTCCCTCCAAATGCTAACACCCCTAACAGGGACTGTTCCAGATTCAGGGATCAGAACCAGATGTGACTGGTGAGTCTTGACTGGATCCTGGATTTACTTTAAAACCAAAACACAAAGAAACCGAAAACAGACCCACCAGCTCAGCTTCCGTAAGAGAAATGGAATTTGCAGTGGGCTGCATACTGTATTTATTGTTCATTTTCTTTTTCTCTTTTTTGTGTTTTTGGTTTTTTTGAGATAGGCTCTTGCCATTGAGTCCAGTTTGGCCTCAAACTTTCCCCTGAGTGCTGGGATTACTAAAAAACTCAGCTAGTGTTTTCTTAGTTCATTATGAAACAGATGAGAAGCACCTGCCCTTTTTTCTGTGCCAGCCAGCAGGAGGCATGGTTTGGCCAATGGCTATCCCACCTCTCCCCTTGCTACTCTTTGCCCCCTCTCCCCTCAGACTAGAGGAGAGATGCATCTCAGTGTCCTCCTTGGTTATTCTGTA
This sequence comes from Hystrix cristata, assembly GCA_004026905.1. Classification (NCBI taxonomy): domain Eukaryota; kingdom Metazoa; phylum Chordata; class Mammalia; order Rodentia; family Hystricidae; genus Hystrix; species Hystrix cristata. The sequence goes on along the minus strand of PVJO010017337.1, from coordinate 8,937 downwards.
GCCACTCTCCTCCAGGATATTCTGACAAGAGGTACAGCTTGGCTGTCAGCCACGGTGCCCCTCCCAGGCTCCTATCAGTCTGGACACCGCTGCTGTGGCATCTTTGAAGAAAGGGGTGAGGGGGACCACCCTAACATGACCAAGATCTGGGAGGGAGGAATCTGGGCCATCCCCAAGATCTGTAACATCCCCATCCTTCCCAAACCCCATTAGCTGTGATGAATACAGCTAGCCCTCCTGAATATTCCCCAGTTTCCGCCCCACCATTTTTCATTGAGAAGCAACAATTGTCAATCAAATGGCTTACCAACCACCAGGACAGTTGGGCTGCCCTGGACAACCAATCACAGGCCTGCACTTGGACTAAACATAAGCCTACAGCTACTACTTAAGCAGCACCCTCCCTCACATTTTTCCTGTTAGTCTAAGGAGGGCTCCCTCTGGGATACTGACCTTTTTGTGCTGCTGTACAGGTCCTGTTAAAATAAAGCCTCCCTCTTGTAGTTCTATAAATCTGCTTGTGATTTATTTCTCAGGTAGTGTGGGTTAAGAAGGTCCAGTAAACAGGACAGAGTGGTTGCTTTGAAAGAAAAAACAATAAATACCAGGGGCTGTAGTCCTGAAGAGCTCCAAAAACCAGCAGCCAACAAGAACCAGTGACAGAGAGCAGCAACCAGCAGGGTCTACTGTTGACTGATGGCATCTGGCACATGATGGCAGCCAGCAGTGGCAGAAACTAGTAGCTGGCTATGTCAAACGATGGTGTTGTCTGGTGGCATCTGGGCCACTAGCAGAGCTGCACTTCACTGATTCACGATTTCTATCTGAATCAAGCAAAAGAACACTTAACTGCCTGGCAATAATTATGATAGTGTGACCCAACAGGGGATTACAACTCAAATTTTTTTTATTTTTTTTTTCTGAGGCAGGGCTCACTATGTAGTTCAGGCTGGCCTTGATCTCACTAGGTAGCCCAGAGTGGCCTCAAACTCACAGCAATCTTCCTTCCTCAGCCTCCCAAGTGCTGGGATTACAGGTGTACACCACCACACTTGGCTTACTCTCAGTCTTATGAGTCATATTTTTAAGTGTTTGAGGATAAAGTGTCAAATACTCCACAACTCACTTTAAATTGGTTGAGGGGGAATGTATGCATGTATATATAATGCCATCTGTCAAATGCAGTAATAATGTCTTAGTTACTTTTGTCACTGCTGAAACAAAATACCCAACACCCGAAGTTAAAGGAGGAAAGGTTTATTTAGCTCACAGTTTGTAGAGGTTTCAGTCCATAGTCGGCTGGCTCCAAGGCAGGGTGGTAAGGCAGACAGGCATCGCAGAGGAGGAACAGTTCATGGCAGGCAGAAGGTAGCAGAGCAAGCAAGGAACCTTAGCAACTTCTTTCTGCCCCTTTTACACTCTAGGCTACCAGCATTAGGGCGGTGCTAAACCAGTCAGTGGACTGATTTAGTAATCATACACCCTTAATCCCAACATCACAGTCTAGATCCAGCTACCTCTGAAAAAGCCCCACCTATGACTGCAGGAGGTTTTGGAGGGACATTTAGACACAAACCCTAACAAATAAAATACCTTTTTCTTTGTTTTGAGACAGGGTCTCGCTATGTATTCCAGTCTGGCCTTGAACTCGTGGAGATTCTCCTGCCTTAGCCTCCTGGGATTACAGGCATGTGCCACCACACGAGGTTTATTTTATTTTATTTTTTTCACACCAGGTTTAATAAAATACTTTTTTTTTTCTTGCTGTGCTGGGGTCTTTTGAACCTAGGGCCTTGTACATACTAAGCAAGTGCTCTATCATTAAGCTACATCCCCAGCCCAAATACTTTTGAAAGTACTTTTACAGAAGTATCTGAGTTACTCGTAGAATTGTTTATGTAACATCTATTTATAAACACCATGCTAATGAACAAAATTTACTTGAACTTTCTTACCCTCCACTCTCAGCAGAGTAACTAGAAACCTGTGCACTGCCATCCCTGCCCCCACTGGCTGCCTCGGTGTGCACAGGTAACCACAACCATCACGAGCAATTTTCCATTCTGGAAAAAAGATAAAGCCCTTCCCTGAGCCCATGCTGCAGAGGGGCAAGAGGCTAGGTAATTATTTTTTGATCTGGGTAACATGAAATAAATAAACCCAAAATTGCTAAAGAAAACAAGGTCACTGAAGCAGGAGGTATATACTCTAAAATCAATGCAAATCTAGGGAGGGTGGGAAAATGACACACAAAAAGGCAGAGGGAAGGATTGTGGTGCACTGTGTGCATGTATCAAGTATCTATGAGGAACATGATCATTACATACTACAAACAAACAAAATATACACACACATGCACACATACAGGCAAATTTTTATATAGAGTCTGCCAAAAAAATGTACACACACTTCAGGAAAAGAAAAACAGTATGATGTTTTTCAGTAGATGATGTTACCCTTGTATAGGGGACCCTAAGAGGATGTCATATATATTGAAAAACACACTATACTGCCAGCCCTTACAGAAATGCATGTGCAGCAATCTGAATGACCAAGGTTACCCAAGCAGCAGTTCACCACATTAATAAATGGCCACCACTGGAAGCTAAAGGCCACCACTTCAAGCACCTTCTGTAATTGTAGAAGCCAAAGGTAACTTGTATTAATCTTATGATGTCTCAATAAATATAGTATTAAAACATTTATACAAGTTTTTCTTTTCCTGAAGTGTGTATACATATTTTTTTGGCGGACTCTGTGTATGTATATACATATATATATGTATATGTGTGTGTGTGTATATATATATATGTATATATATATATGTATATGTATATATATGAGAGAGGAGTCCAAGAGATGGAGGGAGAGGGAGCAAGGGAAGGGGAAGGGAAAGTAAAAAGAACTAAGATGTGTCATGTACACATACCAACTCCCCATTATGAATGTAATCATTTTGTCGACAAACATGTACCAATTAAAAATAAAAAATAAAATCCACGTAAATCAACCAATCCCAAGAGGCTTTTTGGTTTTGTTTTTCACTATTGATATTGTTATTTCTATTTTTGCTTTATTTTTGAACTAAAATTCAGTGGACAAACCCAAAAACCAAGAGAGTGAAACAAAATTGGCAGTCATGTCCTCCCAAACATGAAGATTTAAACTGGGTGTGGCGGCACATACCTGTAATCCCAGCACTTGGGAGGCTGAGGCAGAAGGATCATTGCAAGTTTGAGGCCAGCCTAGACTGCATAGTGAGTCCAAGCCCAGCCTGAACTACATAGCAAGACCCTGTCTCAAAAAACCATACATAAAGACATATCATAAAGCTACTATATTTAGGGCAGTGCCAACTGTAGATTGTAGAACCCAAAACCAGCTTGCAAAGATAGCAGGACAAGTAGCCATCTGTGTAGAAAATAAATACAATTAGGTTCTTCTTTCATTCTCCATCACAATCAAGACAAACCCCAATAAGGGCTGGGGATGTAGCTCAGTCAGTGGTTAGGATGCTTGCCTAGCAGGCACAAGGCCCTGAGTCAATCCCTAGCACATTAAAAAAAAAGACAAATCCCAGTAAGGGCTAGGAATGTAACTCAGTGGCGGAACACTTGCTTAGCATGCCCTAGGCCAGTGATAGCAAATCTTTTAGAGCTTTTAATGATAACAAACAGCCCACTGCAGCACCTATGCCATAGGTTCACCATCACTTATGCCCTGGGATCAATCCCTAGACCACCCCTTACAAAGAAAGAGTGAAGAGAAGACAGTAGACCAGGTAGGGGCCCCAGAACTCAGAAGAACACAGTGATGAATTCCCTGGGTTTTTCTTTTTGCTTGATGTCTCCACTTTCTACAGCCAAAAGAGTAAGAAAGGTGCAGCACAGTAACACAAAAACTTTGACACTAACAGCACCACCCTAGCCAAACACTACAGGAAAAAATATGGCCCACACCAGCAAAGGCCTAAACTTCCAACCCCATGGGTTCTAAAAGGTCCCCCAAATGTCCCTGCTGGGGTGTCATCAGAAAAGGGTAAACAGACAGCTGGGACTTTCACCTCCACGAGTCAGTAATAATGTGACAATACTCCTCCTCCAATCCCAGTCATGGAAACCACAGGGAAGCCTGGATTTCCGTGCCTACCCAGAAGTAACAAGGTGTAGCTCCCTTTCCATGCTGGGTCAGTGTCAAGGACAGATTAGCAGAGCCAGAACTTTTACCACTGCCCAGAGGTAACAAGCACACTCCTCTCTGCCAACATGAAAAAGGCTAAACTGGGAACTTGGATCTCTACTTCCACTTGAAAGTACTGAGGTGATACCTCTCCCAGCCTTCCTCTGGCAAGCCATGTCGGAAAAACCCTAGCTAAAACAGAACACAGAGCTTCAGAACAAAATACGAACATCTCTGAGGTTAATCAAAAATCACTCATTGGGACTGAGGGTATAGCTCAGCAATAGAGCACATGTTCAACCCCAGGAGCACAAAAAAGAAAAGTCATTTATCATACCATGCAGAAAAATTTCAAGTCAAATGAAAAATTAAATGACAATTAGTAGATAATACCAAAATGACACAAATGCTAGAATTACCTAACAAGACACACTGAAAGTAAAAGAATGGAAAAAAGTGTATCAAACAAACAAAAGGAAACCAAGAATCACTATTAATATCAAAGAAAATAAACTTCAGAGCAAAGAAGCTTATCAGAAACACAGAGACATTACACAAATGATAAAAAGATAAATACACCAGGAAAACATACCAATCCTAAATGTGTAGGCACCAAACAACAGAGGTACAAAATATTTGAAGCAAAAACTGATGGAATTGTAAGAAGAAATAAACTCTACCATTACAGTTGGAAACTCCAGTATTACTCAACAACTGACAGAACAATCAAAAAGAAAATCAGCAAGGTTGAGTGGCAGCACTTGAGAGGCTGAAGCAGGAGGATTACCATGAGTTCAAGGACAGTGTGGACTACACAGTAAATTCAAGGCACCCTGAACAACCTTGTGAGATCCTGTCTCAAAAAGAAAGATGGGGAGGGGAGGGAAGGAGAGAGGGTGGGGATGGTAGCACACAACCTGTAATATCAGCACTGAGGAAAGCTGAGACAGGAAGATCCCAAGCTTGAGTCCTACTTGGACAATTTAGAGAGACCCTGTCTCAAAATGAAGAGAGGTAGGGTATGGCTCAGTGGTAGTAGTGTACCCATAGGTCCAACCCCCAGTACTGAATGAAGAATGAATGAATAAAATCATTGAAACCGCTCAAAAACAAAAAGAAAGAAAATACTTAGGTATAAATCTAACAAAATATGTCCAGGGCTTTACACTGAAAACTGAGCAACACTGGTGAAAGAAAACAACAATCTAAATGAAAGGAGGGACTGGGGATTTAGCTCAGTGGTTAGAGTGCTTGCCTAGCAAGCACAAGGCCCTGAGTTCTCTCCCCAGCACCAAAAAAAAAAAAGAATGTACAGGTACAAAATAACCATGTTGATTATGATCATTATGTATGCAATGTACCAATACATGTTCTTGGTAAAAAAAAAAAAAAAAAAAAAAAAAAAAAAAAAAAAAAAAAAAAAAGAAAGGAGGAACATACACAAACCATCAGTTCTCCCTACATTGATATACAGGTTATAATAGGCTAAATAAAATAAGGTCACCTACAGCTATCAGGTCCTAATTCTTTGAATGTGTGAGTGTTATTTTATAAGGAAAAACAGCCTTTGCAGATATGATTTAAGAGTCTTGACAAGATGAAATGATCTGGGTGGGAATTCAACCACCACTGTCAGAGAGAGACTGCACACACACTAAGGAGAAGGGGATGTGAAGGCTGAGGCTGAGTGAGGCTGAGACTGGAGATTACATACACCAAAGGGAGAAAGAGGGTATGCCTGTAATCCTGCTACCTGGGAAGCTGTGGCAGGGGATCCCAAGTTTGAAGTCCACCTGGGTAAGCTAGCAAAATCCTGTCTCAAAATAAAATTTAAAAACAAGGGCTGGGGATGTATTTCAGTGATAGAGTGCTTGCCTAGTATAAGTGAGGCCTTGGATTCAATCCTCAAGGGAGAGACAGACAGACAGAGAGAGACAGAGGTATGAAAGCGGAGGAAGAATATCAGCCATTGAAATTGAAGAGGTAATCAAAAACCTACCAACAAAGAAAAGCCCAGGTCCTGATGGCTTCACAGCCGAATTCTACAAGAAATTCAAAGATGATCCAATACCACTATTCCTCAAACTCTTTAATGAAATTGAAAAGGAAGCAGTACTTCCAAAATCATTCCTGGAAGCAAGCATTACCCTGATACTAAAACCAGAAAAGGACCCAACTGAAAAAGAGAACTACAGGCCAATCTCCCTAATGAACATAGATGCAAAAATTCTCAACAAGATTCTGGCCAACAGAATACAATGAATTATCAAGAAAAATTATACACCACGACCAAGTAGGATTCATCCCAGGGAGGCAGGGATGGTTCAACATACACAAATCAATATATGTAACACAACATATCAACAAAGTTAAAGACAAAAATCATATGATCATCTCAATAGATGCAGAAAAAGCATTTGACAAAATCCAACACTCATTCATGATAAAAACATTACAGAAATTTGGAATAGATGGTGTATATCTAAATCTGATAAAAGCCATATATGACAAACTAACAGCCAACATTACACTAAATGGTGAGAAATTAGAAGCTTTCACACTAAAATCTGGAACAAGACAAGGTTGCCCACTGTCACCACTATTATTCAACATAGTTCTAGAAACATTAGCCAGAGCAATTAGACAAGAGAAAGAAATAAAAGGAATAAAAATAGGAAAGGAAGAAGTGAAACTTTCGCTATTTGAGGATGACATGATACTCTACATAGAAGACCCAAAAAAACTCCACCAAAAAACTGCTGGATTTAATAAGCAAATTCAGTCGTGTTGCTGGATACAAAGTCAACACTCAAAAGTCAATGGCATTCCTATACACAAACAATACACCCACCAAAAAAGAAATAACAAAAGATATACCTTTCACAACTGCACACAAAAAATAAAATACTTAGGAATCTATCTAACAAAGGAAGTAAAAGATCTTTACATCGAAAACTACAGCACTCTAAAAAAGGAAATTGAAAAGGATATCAAAAAATGGAAAGACATCCCATGCTCCTGGGTAGGAAGAACCAACATAGTGAAAATGGCTATATTTCTTAAACTACTATACAGATTCAATGCAATTCCAATCAAGATACCACTAACATACTTCAAAGAATTAGAAAGGACAATCATGAATTTCATCTGGAACCACAAGAGACCAAGAAGAGCAAAAACGATCCTAAGCAACAAACAGGGGAAAAGCAGGGAGCATCACAGTCCCCGACCTAAAACTATACTATAAAGCTACAGTATTAAAGACAGCATGGTACTGGCAAAAAGACAGACCTGAGGATCAATGGAATAGATTGGAGGATACAGAAACAACCCCAAACACACTCAAATGCCTCATCTTTGACAAAAGAGCCAAACACCCTCACTGGAAAAAGGATAGCCTATTTAACAAATGGTGCTGGAAAAATTGGCTTACCACCTGTCAAAAACTAAAACTAGATATATGTCTCTCACCATGTACTAAACTCAAATCAAAGTGGATCAAAGATCTAAACATTAAAACAGAAACACTAAATTTACTGGAGAACAGAATAAGAAGAACCCTTGAAGACATAGGGGTAGGAAAAAAATTTATGAACAGAACCCAGACTGCACAGGAAACATTACAAAGAATCAGTGCTTGGGACCACATGCTATTAAAAAGCTTTTGCACAGCAAAAGAAATCACTAACAGAGCAGGGCGAAAACCCACAGACTGGGAAAAAATTTTTGCTAGCTATCCATTGGACAAAGGTCTAACTAACATCTAGAATATACAAAGAACTCAAAAAAATTAAACCTCTCAAATTTAAAGACCCAATCCAAAAATGAGCAACTGAAATGAATAAACCTGTCTCAGACGAAGAAATAAAAATGGCAAATAAATATATGAAAAAATGTTCAACATCACTAGTCATCCGAGAGATGCAAATCAAAACAACGTTAAGATTCCACCTCACTCCCGAAAGAACCATGTATATGGAAAAATCAACCAATAACAAATGCTGGAGGGGCTGCGGGGAAAAAGGAACCCTCCTCTACTGTTGGTGGGAATGCAGACTGGTCCAGCCACTGTGGAAATCAATATGGAGATTCCTCAAAAAACTACAACTGGAGGTCCCATTTGACCCAGCTATTCCCCTACTGGGGATTTTCCCAGAAGAATTAAAATCATCATACCATAGGGACGTATGCACAACCATGTTCATAGCAACACAATTTGTAATAGCTAAGTCTTGGAAACAACGTAAATGCCCAACAACCAATGAATGGCTAAAGAAAATGTGGTTTTTCTACACAATGGAGTACTACACAGCCATAAAAAAGGATAAACTAGAGGCAATTGTATATAAATGGATGTTCCTTGAGAACATACTTTTAAGTGAAATAAATCAGACACTCATGAGTACACATCGAATTGTCTCTCTGATATGAGAAATCGTAACTGTAAATAAGGACAAAGAGGTGTAATAGATATTATATAAAAGGAAGATAATACACAAAGGAAAGGAGTACTAGAAAGAAAGAAGGGGAAAAGCAGAAAGGCAACAAAGGAAAGAAGAGGGAAAGGGAAAATATGGAAAATGATGAATAAACCTGCTGTAAATAGGGAGGGAGGGAACAGAGGGGAGGGGTGGGAAAGAGGGGGGAGAACCAAGATGCATCATGTACAGGTACAAAATAAATGTGATGAATGTAACCATTATATGTAAAATGTACCAATACATGTTCTTGGTTTAAAATAAAATAAAATAAAAAGAA